>VMKM01003902.1:0-26404 GCA_008360985.2 Macquaria ambigua | reverse complement strand
CACATTAGTTCTCTTTCCTCTCAATAACACGTCACAAATATTCAGAGCCAACAGAAACCTTGTTGGAGCCCAAAACAGGATCTGATGACCCCAAAACACAGATTCACCCATAAATACAGTATATTGACCACAAAATATATTAGATGTGTTAGTCAAATTTGGAATTGAAACATATTTTTTATAATCCCAAAATTTGAAAAACCTTTCATTCTGTGTTGTATAAGTGTTGTATAGCCCCCAAAGTGTATCTGTTATAATCAAAACATTTTGTGTAGTACCACTATTTTTTTAACAATGTCAAAATTTGGCAGAACTAACCCCAAATTTAGAATCCCAAACTTTAATAAAGCAGCTGCAACATATGATGTAATGTTAAAGTTTGATAAAGCTGCTCCAAATGTTTTTTTCTGTTTCCTGAATAATGTGTTAATGCACCCACACATGAGTTATTTGTAATAAAACCCGAACCCTTGTTACATCCTGAAGAACAAAATGCATTTGGGGGATTTATGGGTGCCAAGAGAAAATACTGCTTCTGGTAATACAAGTAAAATAACTGCTGGGCCTGAAAACTACTGAGAGGGCAGAGGTCAGGGTCCTGTTGTAGTTTAGCTAGTGTGTGTGTGCTTCTGTGAAAACAGTGTTTGTGAGGACACTCAAACTCAGCAGGTAAAGAAATACTTGAGCAACAGATTAAATGTCCAGTTGACATTGACTACAAGTTGTGCTGTTGTGATGTGTAATGCACATTGCAGCCTGTAGGGGAAAATAATGGAACTTGAGACAGAAATTTTATGTGAAAAATATGTAGATTTACTCTGCGATGTATCTTAGTGTTGCTCAAAAGTCTGTAATTACAGTAAAACAATTGTGAAGTCATGTTCCTGTACAGCTTTGAGAAAAATAGTTGTAAAATCACATCTAATGTCAAAACATATTGCAAAACAGATGATTCTGTCATTTTTGAATTCTGTTTGAGGTCATTCTAGTTTAATCTTTTAAAGCAGGTACTTATTAAGGTAAAGTCACAAGTGTAAATAGACATGATAAAACATGTACAATGCTGTCATAATTGGAGTCTCACAAAAAATAAAAAATCCTTAAAAGTAAGTGTTTCTTTTGACCCTACCTTCTCTCTTCATCAGCACCAAACTGCTGTTTTCCACGTATGTAACAGCTAAATTTGGTCTTTTGAGTTCATGGCTGATGTGGAGACCCTAATCTATGCTTCTGTATCATCCAGACTGAATCCTGTAACGTTGTGTTTTCAGGCCTGCTTCGTGATCGTGACAGTTCAGAGTGCTGACGCTTTCATTTAAACTAAAACTAGAAAATCCAACCATAATACACTAGTCTTAGCTTCCTTTCATTGGCTCCTGATCCACGTTAGATCAGACTTTAAGGTGTTACTGATGACTTATAAAAATGATAAATGGGCATGCCCCTTCATACCTGTCTCTCTGCTCTCAGAATACAGATTTTTGGGGAGTTTGTCCAAATCAAGGGTCTAAGGATAGAGGGTGTCGTATGCTGTACAGATTGTAAAGCCCCTTGAGGCAAATTTGTGATGTGTGATTTTATTCTGTATAAATAAAATTTACTTTAGTTGTCTAATGTTCATATCTCAACTCTAGATCTAATTATTCTTAGTGTGAGAGCTGATGTAGCTCAGAAAGTCCTGATAGCACAGCTGGTTAACAAGCCGGTTTGTGGGATCAGATCCAGTTTCCGTCTTTAAATTTATACAAAAATAAATTTATGTGCGTTAGAGTCAAACCAAGAAAAAATACATTTGTATTAGTCCATAAGTAACAACTGTTTTCTACTTAGATTTTGTCAGACCAAAACTAATCACCGCATATATCTGGACATGTACACATCAACTCAGTTTTAGTTTTATAACCTTGAATGAAGTAAATATCCAAACGTGACAGTGATGAGGTCATTTGTCTTGTGCCTCGATGTTTGACGTTTTGACTTGTTTTGAATCCTTCCACTCTGTTGCAGTACTATGTGTGGACCAGCAGATGTCAGTATTTAAAATGCACCAAACACTTTGAAACAATAAATCTTTTTGTTTAATATTAATAAAGTATAAAGATGCTGAATGTTGTTGGTTTGGAGCTTGTGTTTGAGTTGCTGCAGCTCTCAGACTGGTTAAATGACTGAATATCATTAATTAAAAGATGGTTTCAACAGTATTTCTGATTATTGTTGAGACCTCTGACTGTAACATATTTTATTACTTTTTATTACCTGTTAATCACTAACCAGGCCACCTGTAAACAGCTTCTAACTCTGTTTGCAGGACTGTGGACGGTGAGCGTCCCTCACTGACTGAATCACACTGGTTGTTAAATATTAGTCAGTTTGAAAGTGAAAAAACTCCTGTAACAATAAAACTAACAGCAAACACAATTACTGGCAACAAGTTTTACAAAAACAAACTTAAAACTGTTTAAAACAGTTTGAGTTCATTTTAGGTAAAATCTGTCAATAGAGAATCACATTACTTTGTTAATATACAGTCAGTATTGTGTTTGAAGCCATTATAACTATTGTTATTGATCAGATTGGCAGTGGTGGAATGTAACTAAGTACATTTACTCAAGTACTGTACTTAAGTACAAGTTTGACAACAGTAAAATGCTGCTTACACACTGATGCTTCAGTATTAACAATCTAATAATATCAGATATAATAAATCACTGACAGAACAAGTACTTTTACTTTGATAAATTAAGTACATTCTGCTGATAATACTTGTGTACTTTTACCTAAGTAGGATTTTGAATGAAGGTCTTTTACTAACAGAGTATTTTTGTTGTTTTGGTGCTTTTACTTAAGTAAAGGATCTGAATACTTCTTCCAGCTCTGCAGACTGGTTCGCTATCACAGCCTTGCTAGCTAACGATAGTGTTGCTAATGTAACTGATGAATAAATTAACTGACTGCAGAGCATCTATTAAAACAACAGTTTAATTTTAATGGTCTCCACTAAACAGAACTAACAAACATATTTTTATCATTTTATTTAGCGAACATGTTAACAGTAATGTTGTTGCACCGTAACCCTTTAACTCCCAGTGTCAGTTGACTCTCTGCTGTATATTTGAGAAACAATGTGAGAAAAGATGAGTCTAAACTATCGATGCATATATTACGTTAATATTCATATAAGTATTTTTTAGTACTAGCAGCCAGTGACAGTTCTACATAGTGCTAGCGTAGCATGAGTGGAACAATGAATGCTGCTCGACTAATATTCATGCTGACGTTCATTATTGTCTCTTATGCTGCGTCGTCTCAGCAAAGCTCAACGACGTGCTGACGTGCTCAGGTGAACGTATTGTCTCATTTCCGGTTACCGGTGTTTCTGTGTTAGTGGTTGCAAATTTCGCTGCTCCAGCTAAACCCAGCTAATTTTGATATTTTCTTTACTATAGCGGCTATTACCCGCTATACATTTAAGGATACACTAGTTCTGTTTAAGCACTCATATCTCTCTCCTGTTAGCGACTTTTCGCTAATTCCACAGTTGTTTACACGCTAATTAGTTGTTTGCTACTTTAGCTAAGTTAGCGATGGCTTCTCCCTCTCCTTCTCCTTCTCCTGCTCTCTCTTGCCCGGTGTGTCATATGTTTAGTTACTCCTCTGCCTCCTTTAGCGATAATGGTACGTGTAACAAATGTAGTTTATTCACTGCGTTGGAGGCTCAGTGAGTTAGAGTCGCGGCTCCGCACCATGGAGAGTCAGTCAGCCGTAGCTAGCCAGCCCCTAGCCGGTGCGAGCCGACCAAAGGTAGCTTCTGCTAGCCGTCTCCCGGCAACTCCCGAGCAGCCGGGAAGCCAGGGAGGCTGGGTGACTGTCCGAAAGAAGCACAGCCCTAAACCAAAGCCCACGGTTCACCACCGACCCGTTCACGTTTCTAACAGGTTCTCTCCACTCAGCGACACACCCGCTGAGAAACCAACTCTGATTATTGGCAGCTCCATTTTGCGAAACGTGAAATTAGCGACACCAGCGACCACAGTCAAATGCATCCCAGGGGCCAGAGCGGGCGACGTTGAATCCTATTTAAAACTGCTGGCTAAGGATAAACGTAAATATGCTAAGATTGTTATTCACGTCGGCGGTAATGACACCCGATTACGCCAATCGGAGGTCACGAAAATTAATGTTGAGTCGGTGTGTACATATGCAAAGACAATGTCGGACTCCGTAGTTTTCTCTGGGCCCCTACCTAATCTTACTAGCGATGATGTATAGCCGCATGTCATCATTCAACCGCTGGTTGTCCAGGTGGTGTCCAGGTAATGATGTGGGCTTTGTAGATAATTGGCGGACTTTCTGGAGAAGACCTGGTCTGATTAGGAGAGATGGCATTCATCCCACTTTGGATGGAGCCGCTCTCATATCTAGAAATCTGGCCGAATTTATTAGTGGCCCAAAGCCATGACAGCTCAGAGTTCAGACCACAGACTTAATACAGTCTGTGGTCCAGACCAGGAGGCAGAGCTGCAGTCCTACACGCTTCTCTGCGCTTCCATTAGAGCAGTTACCCACCCTAAACTCCACAGAGAGGTTGTCTGCCCCCCCACCACTTAAATTATTTAAATCAAAAGTAAACAGAAGAGGAGTTGCACATAAAAACCTAATAAAAACTAAAACCACCACTGCAACAGTACAACAAAACAGGATAATTAAATGTGGACTCTTGAACATCAGATCTCTCTCATCTAAAGCTGTTCTAGTGAACGATCTAATATCAGATCATAATATTGATTTATTCTGTCTTACTGAAACCTGGCTGTGTCAGGATGAATATGTTAGCCTAAATGAATCCACTCCCCCCAGTCACAGTAATACTCACATTCCTCGAGGCTCAGGCCGAGGAGGTGGAGTTGCAGCCATCTTCGACTCAAGCCTATTAATCAAACCTAAACCTAAACTAAATTATAACTCGTTCGAAAGCCTTGTTCTTAGTCTTTCACACCCAACCTGGAAAACACTACAGCCAATTCTATTTGTTATAGTGTACCGAGCTCCTGGACCGTATTCTGAATTTTTATCTGAATTCTCAGAGTTCTTATCAGGTTTAGTCCTTAAAACAGATAAAATAATTATTGTAGGTGATTTTAATATTCATGTAGATGTAGGAAATGATAGCCTTAGTGCTGCGTTTATCTCATTATTAGACTCAATTGGCTTCTGTCAGAGTGTACATAAACCCACTCACTGTTTTAACCACACCCTCGACCTTGTTCTTGTCTATGGCATAGAAATTGAACATCTAATAGTCTTTCCACAGAATTCTCTTTTATCAGACCATTATTTAATAACTTTTGAATTCCTATTACTGGACTACACGCCATTAGGCAAACATTCCTACACTAGATGTCTATCTGATGGTGCTGTAGCTAAATTTAAGGAAGTGATTCCATCGGCATTTAATTCAGTTCCATGTCTCAATGTAACAGATGACTCCTATGCTAACTTTAGTCCCTCCCAAATTGATCATCTTGTTGATAGTGCTGCAGGCTCACTACGAATAACACTCGACTCTATCGCCCCTCTAAAAAAGAAGATAATAAAACAGAGGAGGTTAGCTCCATGGTATAACCCGCAAACCCGCAAACTAAAACAAACATCGCGAAAGCTTGAAAGGAAATGGCGTTCCACCAATCTGGAAGAATCACGTTTAGCCTGGCAGGATAGTCTTAAAATCTATAGGAAGGCCCTCCGTAATGCCAGAGCAGCCTACTACTCATCATTAATAGAGGAAAATAAGAACAACCCCAGGTTTCTGTTCAGCACTGTAGCCAGGCTGACAGAGAGTCACAGCTCTGTTGAGCCATGTATTCCTATAGACCTCAGTAGTAACGACTTCATGAGCTTCTTTAATGATAAAATTCTAACTATTAGAGACAAAATTCAGCACCTCCTGCTCTCAGTTGGTACCGACTTATCTTCAAACACAGGAACCTTAGAAACAACTGTAAAACCTGATGTACATTTAGACTGCTTTTCTCCCATCAACCTTAATCAGCTAACTTCAATGATTTCCTCATCTAAGCCATCAACGTGTCTCTTAGACCCCGTCCCAACTAGGCTGCTTAAAGAAATTTTACCCTTAGTTAGCACTTCTTTACTAGATATGATCAATCTGTCCTTATTAAAAGGCTATGTGCCACAGTCCTTTAAAGTAGCTGTAATTAAACCTCTTCTTAAAAAGCCCACTCTTGATCCAGGGGTTTTGTCAAATTATAGACCTATATCTAACCCTCTTTTTCTCTCTAAGATCCTTGAGAAAGCAGTCGCCAATCAGTTGTGTGACTTTCTACACAACAATAAGCTGTTTGAGGATTTTCAGTCAGGATTTAGAGCATCATAGCACAGAGACAGCACTGGTGAAAGTTACAAATTACCTTCTGATTGCATCTGACAAAGGACTTGTCTCTGTACTTGTCTTACTAGATCTTAGTGCCGCATTTGATACCACTGACCATCACATTCTATTACAGAGACTAGAACATTTAATTGGCATTAAAGGCACCGCACTAAGCTGGTTTAAATCCTATTTATCAGATCGATATCAGTTTGTACATGTTAATGATGAATCCTCTATGCACACCAAAGTTAGTCACGGAGTTCCACAAGGTTCTGTGCTTGGACCAATTCTGTTTACCTTGTATATGCTTCCTTTGGGCAATATTATTAGGAAGCACTCCATAAATTTTCATTGTTATGCAGATGATACCCAATTATTTATCGATCAAGCCAGATGAAACTAATCAATTAGCTAAACTTCAAGCATGCCTGAAGGACATAAAAACCTGGATGACCTGCAATTTTCTGATGTTAAACTCAGACAAAACCGAAGTTATTGTACTTGGCCCCGAACACCTTCGAAACACATTATCTAAAGATATAGTTTCTCTAGATGGCATTGCCCTGGCCTCCAGCGACACCGTAAGGAATCTTGGAGTTATCTTTGATCAAGATTTGTCCTTTAACTCCCACATAAAACAAACTTCAAGGACTGCCTTTTTTCATTTACGTAACATTGCAAAAATCAGGCACATCCTGTCTCAAACAGATGCAGAAAAACTAGTCCATGCATTTGTTACGTCTAGGCTGGACTATTGCAACTCTCTACTATCAGGCTGCCCCAATAAGTCCCTTAAGACTCTCCAGCTGATCCAGAATGCTGCGGCACGTTTACTGACAAGAACCAGGAAAAGAGATCATATCTCTCCAATATTAGCTTCTCTACACTGGCTGCCTGTAAAATCCAGAATAGAATTTAAAATCCTTCTCCTTACCTTCAAAGCCCTAAATGGTCAGGCACCATCATATCTTAAAGAGCTCATAGTACCCTATTACCCCACTAGAGCACTGCGCTCCCAGAATGCAGGGTTCCTTGTGGTTCCTAGAGTCTCTAAAAGTACAATGGGAGCCAGAGCCTTCAGCTATCAAGCTCCTCTCCTGTGGAACCACATCCCAGTTTGTGTACGGGAGGCGGACAACCTCCTCACATTTAAGAGTAGGCTTAAGACTTTCCTCTTTGATAAAGCTTATAGTAGGGCTGACTCAGGTGAGCCCTGAGCCCCCCTTAGTTATGCTGATATAGGCCTAGACTGCCGGGAGACTTCCCATGATGCACTGAGCTCCTCTCTCCTCCTCTTCCTCTCCATCTGTACGCCCTCATATCCCATCAATGCTTGTTACTAATTCAACTTCTTCCTGTAGTTGTGTGCTTTCTCTCCCCTTTTTCTCTCCTTCTGTTGCTTTCTGCAAGTGTTTCTGCCTCCGGAGCTGTAGGGTCTGGATCTGTGGTTGCAGCCACCTGCTGCCCCCGTGTTCCTGCTCTGCACCCGCTGCTGCAGTTGCTGTTGCTATTATTATTAGTATTGCTGCTGTAATGTTGCTCTTAGTGTTGTTTCTGTTGGTGTTGACAGCCATGCCATTGCCGCGGCCATTGCGTTACATCTCTATGTGGAACTGTATTGTGCTGCTGTATGTTCTCTTTCCTCCTGCTCTCTCTCTCCCGCTCCCCCCCTCCCCCTTCAACCCAACCGGTCGAGGCAGATGACCGCCCACCCAGAGCCTGGTTCTGGTTCTGGTTCTGGTTCTGCTCGAGGTTTCTACCTGTTAAAGGGAGTTTTTCCTTGCCACTGTCTCCTGGTGCTGCTCATGGTGGGAAATGTTGGGTCTCTGTAAATATAAAGAGTCGGTCTAGACTTGCTCTACTCGAAAAAGTGCCCTGAGATAACTTTGTTATGATATGGCGCTATATAAATAAAACTGAATTGAATTGAATTGAACATTTATTGCAGCACTGTTGAGTTGCATTACATCACACAGGTGTTTCTATTTTTCTGGCCACTTAGTGTGACTTCCCAACAGGCTGAATTTCAGCTTTTCTTGTTTGCTCTGGTGTTTGGTTCGTTCCACCAATGCAGTGAACAAAGCAACACAACACATCACTACTAGCACCATCTGTACTGTTATCAGATCAGTTCAACACCCGCCGACACAAACATGATGGAAACTGTCGCTACGTTACCTTCTGATGCTGAAAACAATCTGCATGAAGCCGACATTAATCAGCAGCTTCAACCAGGAAACCAACCAGAGAAAGAACAAACATGGAACTCACAGCAGGTTTTCAAAGGTCTATTGATCCACATACAGTCTCAACTCTCTGTCTGCATCTTCAAACTGAAGTGTTCTTTAAGGAAATATGATCACAGAGCAGCTCTGAACTTTGGAAGGAACAACCTGGAACTACAAGTCAAACATTAATAAACAGTATAAAACATTATGAGCTGGATCATAAAGGTCTGATGATACAGGTTCATCCTCAGTGCCTTTTATTCTCCAACAAGGAAATAGAAAGTGGCAAGGTTCCATTTATTACTGCAGTCTGTTGTATCTCTGTGACGTGAGCAAAATGGGACAAATAAATCATCCTTCATCATCCCTCTTCTTCATTATTATTATTCATTATTAAAACATCCGTGTTGTCAGCTGGTCCAGGACAGATGATGACAGCATCATCAAATGCTGTATACACACAAACACACACACTGTGTCAGTGTGTATGAGGACAATGTGTTTGTGAGGACTGTGTGTGCTTAAGTAGTGGATATTTGTTTGACAACAGTGTTTATAAAGACAGTTTATGTAAGAGGACGGTGTGTGTAACCAGAGTGCATGAGTGTGTGTGTGTGTGTGTGGTGTGTGTGTGTGTGCAGAGGTTGTGTTTGATAAGTGTTCAAGAGGACAATGTTTGTGACAGGACAGTATGTTTGCCTACAGGGTGTATGAGGACAGACTGCTTTGTAAGGACAGTGTGTTAGACCAAGCAGTGTCATCAGTGAGATGCATGAACACAAGAGGGACAGAAAAGCTAAATGACTGAGAGCTGATGGGTCGATCAACATGAAAAGTTGTTTTTGTTCTTTAAACTGCAGGAATCACAGAAGTAACGAGTTCATGTGTTAAAGATTTGTGTTTTATCCAAAAACACTAAATGTACTTAATTACTTTCCACCTGAGAAAATGTTTAGGTTCTTTTAGGTGAATTTCAGAGTTTCACCACCAGGTGACGACATTTCTTCACAATCTGAGACTCAACGGGAGGATTTTAACAGTTCTTTGGTTGATGTGATGAATCTGTAGGAAATATACATTTAAAAATATATGATTTATAATTATAATTATTATATTTTTTCTTCCTGAAAAGTTTCTTTAATCCTGTTTTTGTCTTCCTCACTGATGATGATGATGATTTAAGAAAGTTTAAGAAAAACAAATTAATACATTAAAAGTTGACAAAACAACCTCAACTCAAGGTCCTCTTACTCACTTGTTCTGGAGCTTTTGATCAAATCACGTAAACGTGGAAACTTTAAACATCTATGTTTCCATGACAACAGTGCAAAGTCGATCTGATGATGGAGACAGTCAAAAGCTCCAGAACAAGTGAGTAAGTGGACCTTGAGCTGAGGCTGTTTTGTCAAACTGACTTCAGAATACATCAAAGACAAACAGCAGATCGTCTGATGATTCAGACCTTTAATATCAATCCTGCAAATAAAATATCACTTTAGATGAATAATTAAGTCATTAAATTTAATGTTTATATACAGTTTAATGTATTGATTGTATAAAAGTTTAATATTTTGGAGGATGTACAATGATAAAATGTTGAATGTTAAACTGCAGAACAGAAACTTTCACAGTTCAAACTTTAATCCAGAA
Source organism: Macquaria ambigua (assembly GCA_008360985.2). NCBI lineage: Eukaryota > Metazoa > Chordata > Actinopteri > Centrarchiformes > Percichthyidae > Macquaria > Macquaria ambigua. The sequence goes on along the minus strand of VMKM01003902.1, from coordinate 16,135 downwards.
CAGGAAACACAGGTTACCTCCTGTCACAATAAAGGTCCTGAGCTAAAGGAAGTGCTTTGTTGTCAGAATAAGACCAAACCTGTGAGTGTTTCCTCTTCCTGTTCAGTTTAAAGAGTTTAAATCTTTAAAATGTGGGCTACAAATGTGTTGAATCAGACATGTTGGAAAACTACCACAGTATTGTTTAATCTATGTTAGCTGAAGTGTCTGATTTTTGTCTTATTTTGATAATCAAGCAGAAAGTGCAGTTCAACAGACAGGAAGTTAAAGGAGCTCTGACTCATGTTTACACCTGAAGTCTGAGTTTAAACTGATTTAATCCAGACTTTATCCAAACCAGACTTGGTGTCAAAAATGTGGATTTTAGCTGCCAGTTTTAACACAGCCGATGCGTCTTCAGTGGATTTAAAACACAACATCTGATCATCAGTCAGTGAAGATCCTCAGTCATTCAGATCAGACAAGATGTAGAAATGCTGAGTCAAGATCCCGACATGTCTCATTCAGTCTCATCAGGAGTAAATAAAGACGTCTAGATTGATCTAGTTGATGCTGATCGTCTCCCAGAGAAACTCAAACTGAGTGAAAGTGAAGAAGTCGATCCTCCAGAAGACTGAACGACCTCCGGGAAACTCTGAGTCCTCCAAGGTGGTAAATAAGAAGAAAAAGAAAAGTTTCCTGCATCCTTTTGTTTCAAACCTCTGCAAGAGAAAAGTGTAAATTATATTTAGTCATGAGAATAAACGAGTTTCCATCTGAAACCAAACAGGACAGTCAGGAACCAGCAGACTCTTTCCTGTTAGAGCAGCAGCTTCAGACTATCCCCGGGCTTTTAATGTGACAACTTCCCATGAAGGTCCCGGGACCTCAGGTTGAGGGCTCTTTAGGTTGACTGTACTGTCATCATGCAGCACGTGAGCTGTTTTCTTATAAATACGTTGGTTATCTGATTATCGGTTTGTTGTCGAGGTGGCGGGAAAGATGGACAGACGAACGAGCCAATCAGCAAGGAGCTGAGTGCACTCTGCAGACCCAAACTAGAAAAACAATCTGACTTTTACTGTTTTTATTTATTCAGAGTGTGTGTGTGTGTGTGTGTGTGTGTGTGTGTGTGTGTGTGTGTGTGTGTTCTCACCACATCAGTGCAGCAGAGTCCGGCTCTCCTCGACCTCACAGTCTGTTCTGGGGAACTCGCTGGACTGCAGAGACACAAAGAAGAGACATGAGGTCAAAGGGTCAAAGGTCAGATCCTCCTGTGGTGATGTAGTTATATTTCCTGCATGGGGGGTCTCAGACCAGCTGATCAGCCCCTCCCCTCACTGAGGTGAATGAGGATTATATTTTGGACTCTAGACCCAGTCTGATGTGGTCTGGATGGAGAAAATCCCCCTTTTCTCTGTTTTCACGCACAGTTTAATCCTTTATTTTGTCTCCGGGTCTCCATGTGAATCTGGATCAGGTTTGACATTTCTAACAGGGGTTCTGATCTGGACCTGGACCCGCGGTAAAGTGATGTTGATCGGATCATTTGAATCCGGCTCTTTCGCATCTTTAAACGCGATGCAGGATTGATCGGATCTTTGATTACTGCTCACTGAAGGACAAGCAGAGAGTCAGCAGCTCATACTGGAGCCTTATGAGGAGTTTAAAGGGTTAATTACAACAGAAAGGCGTCCGACACAAGAGAGCAAAATCATCTGTAACTATAATCATTTAATGTTTGTGACAGTGTCTGTATTTTGTCTTTTAAACAGGAATAAAATATATAAATATCCTGTCTGGTCCCGGCTGGCCTCCATCTGCTGTTTCTACTTCTTATTGATCATTTTGTGCAACTTCTGTGGTAAAGAAATGCTTTGCAGCGTTTCAGGTTCTCAGTTGTCGGCCAGGTGATGAAGCTGCAGCAGGTTGGAGATCTGTACATTTTTTAAAACTGCAATGTGTTAATTAGAATATTCGTCTTTATCATCTACAGAACATGAAGAAACTATTTCCATCTGCTTCAGGCTGGAGAGAGATAAATGCCCTCAGCTGCTGTAATGTGCTGAATAATAATCAATAATAATCAGTAATAATCAATAATTCTGTAGGACCCCGAAGCTTCCTGCACCAGAAACACCTACAGAAATATAAAATACAGAGCAGCAGATGAAACAGGATTATAACCGAGCTAAAAAGTTCACTAAAGTTTTTTATCATCTTTCTCTCTCCAGTAAACTGACAGTATTTAGAACATGTGGTACTCTTCACATGTGGAGAACAGGGGCCGCAGTCGGGGCCCTGCAGCTGCACTGGGAGCCTGCAGGGCGTCTCGCTCCTCTGACATGAAGCCCTGGTTGAAATGAGTTCCTGTGTTGAGGATCGGGCTTTTAAAAAGGCTCGTGACGATCCAGCTGATGGTCAGTAAACTGCACTTTGAAGGTTTGGGTTTAAGGACTCGTTGCTATGACAACAGTTCCAGCTATAAATGAAATTAGACCAGCTTGGAAGAATCAATACTCATGATCATCAACGTTATAATCTGGGTGAAGAGAAAGCTGTGAAAACATTTCCTTTAAATAGAATAAAGTTTGAACAAAACCAGGATTTAAAGGAGACCTGGTCTAAAGTGATCTGGATCAGAACCAGCAGAGACAGACTGGGTTTTATAAACAGCCTTAATGTTTTAATTAAAGTGATTCCCAAACTCTTTCTGTTTTCTCTCTCTGTATCAGCTGTTTAGAGTTCAGTTAGATTCTATAATCAATACATCATCAATACATTTATCTTCAAACCAACAGGAACTGAATATTCAGAAAATAGTCTATCTATCACTGTATCGCCACCCTGTCTCCTACCTGGCAGGTGTGGGTGTTGGTACCGGGGCTTTGGCCGCTCTGTGGCCGCTGCTGTGGCCGGTCACGGTAGAGCGGTTCTCCCCGCTGCGGCTCTCCGCGCTCACCGGCCGCGCAGGAGGCGTCCAGCTCGGTCTGCAGGTCCAGGATGTAGTCGATGACATGCTGCAGGATCTCCACCCTGCTGGCGGCCCGTCCGGGCGGCAGACCGGGCACCAGCTGCCGCAGCAGCCGGTAACAGAGGTTCATGTCCTGCAGCAGGAGCTCCGGGACCTGCGGGTCATCCTCCGCGGGGCTCTTGTTGCGGGAGAAGCCCCGCAGAGGGCAGCGGAGGCTCCTCCTTCTGCCCGCAGACGGCACCGGGCTGCCGGCTCTCATGTCTCCTGCTGGACGGTGAGAGCTGGAGCTTCACATGAGAAAAACCTCCACCAAACCTACAAACACCGAAACAGCTGCAGGGATCCCGGGACAGAACCAGGGGGGCGCTGTCAGACCACCGGAGGAGGAGACCATTAAAACATCATCACCACACTGAGCAGAAATGAGACTCTCTGAGCTTCTTATAGAGCCGCTGCAGTCTGAGCGGGACGCTCATTGGCCCGTCAGTCATCCTCTCAAGCCAGCTGATTGGTTCCTGCAGCAGCTCACCTGTCACCTGTCTGCTGCTGGAAATACACCCATGTTGTTTTCTTTCTTTCTTTAATCAGAAAATGTTGCAACAGTTTAAATTATGAAACTACAAATAATAATAATACAAATATTTAACAGCAGATAATAAAAAATATCAAAGGACACAATAACATGAACACCTGCAATCCAAAACACCGATTTAATTTTAATTTTAATTAATTTAACTTTGTTTTGTGTCTGTCACTAAAGCAGAATTCAGACCACTAGACTATTTGAACCAACAGGACCAGGATCTGGTTTTACTTGTAAATGATGAGACGAGCAGCTGAAGACAGCTCAACAACAGAACGATCAGAAAGTCAAAAGGCAGAAAGTTTCCTCTCTCAGGACTGATGGAGGTGGATCTTCTGCAGGTTCCTCCCTCAGTCTGATCTGCTTTGATCTGCTGGTTGCTGTTTGCCGGTGCTGATGGTCCAGTAGGGAAGGACGCCGCCTGGTGACGTGGAGATGTGGGATCAAACCCTAGCTCAGGTATGTGGCAAATGTGTGTTCAAACAAACTTCAAACTAAACCAAAACTCTAAAATCAACTTAAACCGTACGAAATCGCGTTGCGTTAATTTCCTGTCGTGAATTTCCATCGTCATCTGACTTCATCTCAGCTGACCTTCAAGGGAACAAGGAACAGGTAAGTCCAGGTGGGTCTCTGCATCATCTCTCTGTGGACTTCTTCTTTCTGATTTACACCAAACAAAGTGTCACAGCACTGCAGAGCAGCTCAGTACAAATGTCACATAAAGCTTCCAGACTTTATTCTTTAAGTCCAGAAGAAGAACTTGTTCCTCCAACAGTCACATCATCACAGTCTCAGAGTAAAGAACCAGCAACATGAGCATGAAGACGCCTGTGACGACAAAATACTGAAAACTTCACATCTACAACATAACAATTCAATACTAAATAAGGTCCCACCTCAGACCAGACAGAGAGCCAATCATAGTTTAGGATAATGGGGAGGCATCTGGAGCGGCCAATAAGATTTCAGGGGTTCAGGGGTATCTACATATACAGTATACAGTGTATATACGTATATATATATAAAACTCACCCAGCTGCTGTAATTGTTTTTTAAAAGTTGGCACGTTGCTGCAGCATCATACAGATCTCTGTGAAACACACAATTAACTCATTTACAGTCTGACAAAGTCCTCATAAAACACTCAGAGGAATGTCGCGTCCCCACAGCTGCTTCATATTATCATACCAGCAGAATGATGATGAGGATAATATCAGGTTTGATTATAGTAGAAAGTTAAAGGCTGCAAACCTGCGACATCTTTGTTCGTGTCGTCTCTCTGAGGAATCAGATGAATTTACTGTGAAAAATCATCTTCAACAGAGAGTTAAAAAGTAGAATATTCCAGGTTTTCATGTAAATATCATTTGAATCTGCTCTAAACTGATCCAACTGCACAGGAAGTGATGCGTTTAATGTGGTGGTTGAGACATTTGCTGCAGTGGCAAAGATTTAAGGAAACAGCCTCACTGTGTCTCTGACCGAATGTGCTGCAAGTGTAGATAAATATCATACAAATTATTTTCAACTGTTATAACAAATAACATAAATAATATTCTACAGATTCCATATGTATTTAATATTATCCTGCTCTGATGTGATGACCAACTTTTATCAGAGCGTCCAAGGCTAACTGAAACTCTTTAGTGTATGTTGTGTTTATAGCAGCTGCTTCACAGTAAAAGCTCTCCAGCGATGCTTCTTTGCATCATGCTTTGTTTTCTTAGGATTCCTGACACCTGGAGAGCTTTTACTGTGAAACACCTGGAGGGCTTTTACTGTGAAACACCTGGAGGGCTTTTACTGTGAAACACCTGGAGGGCTTTTACTGTGAAACACCTAGAGAGCTTTTACTGTGAAACACCTGGAGGGCTTTTACTGTGAAACACCTGGAGGGCTTTTACTGTGAAACACCTGGAGGGCTTTTACTGTGAAACACCTAGAGAGCTTTTACTGTGAAACACCTGGAGGGCTTTTACTGTGAAACACCTGGAGGACTTTTACTGTGAAACACCTGGAGGACTTTTACTGTGAAACACCTAGAGAGCTTTTACTGTGAAACACCTGGAGGGCTTTTACTGTGAAACACCTGGAGGGCTTTTACTGTGAAACACCTTGAGAGCTTTTACTGTGAAACACCTGGAGGGCTTTTACTGTGAAACACCTGGAGGACTTTTACTGTGAAACACCTGGAGGACTTTTACTGTGAAACACCTAGAGAGCTTTTACTGTGAAACACCTAGAGGGCTTTTACTGTGAAACACCTGGAGGACTTTTACTGTGAAACACCTAGAGAGATTTTACTGTGAAACACCTAGAGAGATTTTACTGTGAAACACCTGGAGGACTTTTACTGTGAAACACCTGGAGGGCTTTTACTGTGAAACACCTGGGGAGCTTTTTACTGTGAAACACCTAGAGAGCTTTTACTGTGAAACACCTGGGGGGCTTTTACTATGAAACACCTGGAGGGCTTTTACTGTGAAACACCTGGGGATCTTTTACTGTGAAACACCTGGAGGGCTTTTACACAGGCCAACCGGAACCCTGGCTGAAACAGGGTCTCTCTCATTTCGGGTCTGTGTTGTTGTTTTCAGAAGGAAGCTGGTCTCTTCCCACCCAGTCCACATCCTGTCTGGGTCTGGATGTCCTGGTCTTATCACTCTGATAACAGGAATCTCTCCACACTCAGCTACCGACCGATCCACAGACATGTGAGGGTTGTTGTGGATGTTCAGTATCACACTGCACCAGTTCTGGATTCCAGTTCTTGAGTCGCTAGTTTGCAGACAGGACACAAAGCTGCAGGTGGACCGTGATCATCAGGTGGCAAAGCTACCTGAACATCAGTGCTGCTGTGTTCAGTGACAGTGTTGCTATTTCCAAGCTCAAGAATGAAAACTCAAATTCAGCTTTCAAGCCGACATAGACGAGAAGTCCAAAAAGTGCTCGACTTCATCTACTGAAGAAGACAGTGTGATGTGGTTGAAAGCTCCAGAAAAAAGATAGCAAGGGAACCTTGAGTTCTTAATATTTTTCTCAGATTTAAAGGTGGTGTGTAGTACCTTCCTCACTGAGTATTTTATCTTCAACCTCAGAGAGTCGGATATTTTTGGGGTGAATATTTGTAGCCTGACAGGTAAATGCTGACATCACACGCGTCTGTTTCTAAGAGCTGAGGTAATAAAAGTGTTTAGGTTTTTATTTTCCTGCTCAGTCTGTTGGTTTTCAGCTCGTTGTGCAGAAAGCTGCTGGTTTCCTCTTTATCTGGACTGTGGGGGTCTCACAGGGAGCTGAACCCTGAACCCTGGCAGCGTTAGTGCCTTGCTTCAGCAGCCGGCGGCAGAAACAGTGAGACCTTTTCCATCCAGAGCAGATGACCTTTATTTATAAACGTGGAAACACACTGAGGTCATGACCTCTGGATTTAGGACATTTGGGGGTTTTTGTGTCGCTATGTGGCTTTTTGAAATTGAGGCCTTTCTGAGACACTGTGTGTGTGTGTGTGTGTGTGTGATCATGTACATTTTCAGTGAGGTTGACTGAAAGAAAATGGGCTTTATTTAGTAGCTGTTCTGGAGCTTTCAACCTTTTCACATGGTCCTCATCAGCAGAGCTAGTTTGCTTAAAGAAGCAGTCTGGATGCAATGAAATATACCTGACAGTAAGAATCGTTGTGTTGTTCGTTAGCTTAGAAGGATCCCTTTGTATCCACGGAGACGGCCATGTTGCACCGCCATGTTCCTACAGTAGCCCAGAACGGACAAACCAAAGTCTGGCTCCAGGGAGGGCCTTTCGTGGCCACTAAATCCGACTGGTGCTTTAACTCTGGAAGTCTAAGCTGCTCGGTGACGTTGGCCTCAAAGTTGTTCTTGTGGTGTTTACTGTCCTGCTTCTTCTGTCTGATTCTCTGCATCGACTTTTCCTTCTTTCTGTCTGAGATCACTCAAGACATTAAAGGTAAACTAATTTCACTAGTTAAATAAATCACAGTAATAAATGAGTTAAATTCAACTTCAGTTGGATTTAAAATGTTGAACCACGTTGTTTTTGAAATGTAACTCTATGCAGAGAGTTTGTGATGTTATCACGGATCAGTTTCTCATTATTTTATTATTGTTTTAACATCAGTTGGTGGACTGTGGCGTGCTGGTTGCCATGGAAACCAGGTGCTCATGGACTCGCATCAGTCATCTGCTGCAATCTTCAGCTGAACCGAAGGAAACGTTTTCAGCTCGACTTTAACAGTGAACTTTGGTTTTATCAGTCGGTTTGTTTCCTCACGTTTTTTTACCTTGATGCGTTTCATTGCTGTTGGCTACCGTGACAACTGTGATGGAAGCAACTCAGTGACCTGGAGCTGAGGTTATTTTGTTTTCAACCTACATTTGTTAAAGCAAACAAAATAACAACGCCAACAAAATGTCTTAAAAGCCACATGCAGGACTCAGTGTCACAGCTCAGTTCATTTCAGTGAAAACCAGCCTGCAGAGTTTAGTCAACTTAAAGTCATGTGGTTGTGCAGTATAAACACAGATAAATGCTGCGTCTCTGTGTACAGACACAAAGCTATAAAGCTGAAATAATGTGTCAGTAATAAGCAGGTGAACTGAACGAGTGTCTAGACACTTTAATGTGGTGCATTCAGGTTCGACTCTGTAATTACAGCTTTGTTTTTTAATCTGAGCCATTCAAGTCATCTCTGTATCAGCAAATAATGAGAGTTTAGCGCTTAGCTTAGCGTAAAGACTGGAAACAGGGGGAAACTGCTAGCCTGCTCTGTCCAAACTTACACCTCCCTGATTAACATGTTGTCTCTCATTTGTAAAAACAACAGTTTGTGATTTCACGCTGAGTTACATGCTGGAACAACTTCTATTTTATGCTAAGCTAGGCTAACCATGTCCTGACCTGGGCCATAAATACAGAGGTCACGAATCCACATTACCTACATTTAAAAATCAGTTGGAGAAATACTGAAAACTTCATTTATTTATTGTGAGGGCCTAAAAGTAGTTTGGTTTAATGATATTCAGTGTCTAAAAATACCAGATTCAGCCTAAAAAACATGTGTTTTTAACTTTTAAGCTTTAACTCCCCCTAAGGTTGCTAAACCCCCAAATTCCAAAACAAACAGCTTCATTCTTAACACATTCATTTCTATTCCTTTAAAGCGATTTCTAACTATTAAATGTACAGCAGCAGAAACACAAAGATAAACCCTCTCATGAGTCCATGTTTGTGCTGCAGCAATTACAGATTAACGGTGGCTCTAATCAGAGGACGGACACTCTGTCGGAAACATAATTGACATTAATTAAGAGACGAAGATGGAGGGAAAAAGCTTAAACTGCTGATGGAGAATGAAGGACAAATGAATAATGAACAGAGACAAATTAAATTCTCCTCAAACTGCATTTCAGGAGGTAATTATGCAACGACCCTACAGGCTGATGAGGTCGATTAACAGAAAAAGGTCTGTTACACAGGACGGAGCTGCACACGGACGTTAATACAAATATAGAATTGCAGGGAACTTCTTTATTATTTTTACATTTAAATCTTTTTATGTTTGGGCTCCTTGTTTCATCACAAACTCCAGCTGAGCCGACATGTGATCCTCAGATACTGACTAAAGGAAAGCTATTGTTGCTTTTTTGGTATTATTGTAGTTTTGGCTAAGCTATACGTTAGCATAACATCGTACATCAAAATAGTTCTACAACAGAGTTCAGAGAGACCAAAGAAATTTAAGACTTAAACCTTCTCTTGAAAATGAAAAAGAAAAGTTCCCATTTAGATTTCCAATGATTCTCGTTCTGTTTGACGTCTAAAGTTAATGTTGGCTTGCGATGAACACGGCAGTCAAACTAGCAAACAGTGTGTTTTATCCCACATTTAAATATCATGATTTAGAGTTAAACAGTAAATACAGAATAAATAACAGTGTTGCCAACTCTCACGCTGAGACACACGCGTTCACGTTCAGTCTCACGCTGCCCAAACAATTCTCAGGCCAAAACACTGCAACAGCAACAGAGATGAACAGGCGAGCGTACGTACCTCTGGTTACGTACTGTAACCCCCATTCTATGAGTATAGGCTCTTAAATGACTCTGTTTGGTCCGCGATATGTGCGCGATGCTTATCGCGTGTTGACAGCTGTTCTGGGAGTGTGTGTGTGTGTTCATATTTGACTGAGTGAGTGAAAGAGTGTGTGTTCATGTGTAGATTTGTGTGTGTGTGTTCATGTATTTCTGGAGTTTGTTAGTGTGGGAAATTTTATTCACCAAATATGGTATAATATTGATGAATCACTATTGAATCATTGCAGGGTAAGGTCAGAGAGGTCAAATAAGTCATAATCAATATTACAGTATTATGTATAAGACAATCAAAGTCAATCATATTGATAATGGTCAGGTTGTCAGGTAAAGTCAGGTTCAGTCATAATCATGATGTAGTCATGTGTTGTTGGATGTGGACATAATCACAGAAGTCTTGTATTCTTAATGAAGTGCAGCAGCTGGCAGTGGGAGGTCAGAGTGTATCACACACAGAGGAGTTTTATTCTGAGGACAGTGGGAAAGAGTCCTTGAGTGAAAACAAACAGCTCCTCAGTTGATACTAAAAAATAGTGTGGCCTAACAATGTAGCATGATCTATAAGAATATAACTGTATGATGAATCACTGGAAGTCTGAGAGTGCACAGCCAGGTGAAAACATCAGAGCCAGGCGAGCTGTGTGCACACAGACGATGCTAAGGAGCACATTGACCTGCTAAAAGAACACAATGACCTTTAAGGAGTGTACAAAACCAGATGTTATGAAAACACAGAGGAAACATGAAACAGAACTAATAAAGCACGAACAGCAGAGAGAGGATGCTATGAAAAAAACACAGAGAGCTCCAGCATACTGTTGGGAGCACAGAAAGGAGGGGTGAGAAGAAGAGTATGAACAGTTTGAAAACATCACAGAAATTAGGCCGAGGTCAGCAGGTGGTTATAAAGCTTTGGGCCCACAGAAGGAGGGTGAGGATGGCTATAAGAGAAGATGTGTGTGTTGGATTGTCAGTTACTTCATGGACTGACTCGGGTTTGTGTGAGCTTCTATGCTTGACTGTTGGTTGCTCCATGAACTAACTCGGGTTTGCTGGACTTGTTGATTTGTCAGTAAACTATTCATATTAGAACTCTTTTGACTCAGTTTAATTATTTTTGAGTATTGAAGTGTACTTATAGTGTGGTGAAGATCCTGAAGACGTCTGGCCCATCTTTGGGATTTTTTCTACCACATTATTAGGTTCTTGTGTTCTTTTGTTTCTTTATCTTTATTTCTGGTTCTTGCTACTTGTGAACATTCAATAAAACTGTATAGTTTTGATAGTGGAAACAACACGTCTTTGACTTTTATTAGTGAATGAATGGTTAGTGTTTGTCTAATATTGTGAAATTGTGAGTATTTCCCAGGGTGGCATAATCAGGCTATATCCTTAAATCTTACAATATAAGGTCCCGCTCTCGCCACATATGTAAGGTGCACACTTTTTTAAACCCTGATGATGAATTGAGTCCATATGTGCACGTGATAAAGTGCGTGTGCTCGTATGCATGATTAAGCCCATGGGCCATGGCATCAAAATCTCACTCCAGCCGAGTACCCAAAGTTGGCGACCCTGAAATAACGTTTTTTAAAACGAGTCCTTGATTTCAGACAGAAGTAAACAAAAGCAGCTAATGAACACTGATTTTACTGAAATTACATTTGTGACAGATTTTACCAGCTGTAGCTACCTAGCTTATTAGGCTAACGTTAGCTCAGAGAGTTGACTGAAACCTTTGTCTCTGGCTGACTTTTTATTGCTTCCAGCTGACTTGTTTTAAAACAAGAATCCTGTTAAAGGGTCTTAAATATGCACTTCCTGGCTACATATACATGATATCATGAGCTAACACTAAGAGGTCATGATATCATGCTAACAGACTGAGGCTAAAGCTAACAGGTCCCAGCTCATGATATCATGCTAACAGACTGAGGCTAAAGCTAACAGGTCCCAGCTCATGATATCATGCTAACAGACTGAGGATAAAGCTAACAGGTCCCAGGTAAGGTCATCATAAAAGCCATCATCATTCATTATACAGTATAGAAGTGCACAAAAACTTCACACATGAAGTGTAAAAGTGAAACACAGTCATGAACCTGCAGTCAGTCAGTCAGTCAGTCAGTGTGCAGTTGGAGCAGCTGGACTCCTGCAGGAACTCACAGTCTGAACATTTCTAAGACAAACAATAAAAGCCTGTTGTGCTGCAGGACGCAGACAGTATCCTCTGTTAGGAAAATGTCTGTGTGAGTGTTAACAGTAAAACCCCTCTGTGGCTTCATGTATTTGAATATGATTGCCAGCGGCGGCTACAGGCCTTGTTTTGCATGTTCCAGCTGCGTGTTGGTGGATCAGAGCGACGCTGCGACCTGCCGAGCTGCAGGCAGACGCTGATCACACACGACGATAAGATGCAAAGTCTGAGGGCGGATCATCCCGGTTTTTATACAGCTGAACAAATGTCACAGCTGCTTCGCCTCCGGACACACTGCAGATTAAAACTACAGTCAAATGAGAGATCCATTCTTCACCGTGTTCAACAAACTATAAAGTCATCATATTCAGCTGTTCAGTAAATACCAGGAAAAAACTGTGGCCCTATTAGAGGCACCCGTCCAACACCTGTCCTGACATCTACTAACATTAGAGTTCAACAACCCGAACCCAACGGGTTGTGTGGCGGCTCGGGCTCAGGTTGGATTATTTTCAAATGTAACGTAATAAAAATATTCTCTCTCTGACTCTGAGGCTGTGTATCTACTTACCGAAAGTAACTACACAATATTACAGAGAGCGTAGCTGACGTGGTCGACCAGAGGAGGACGGCGCTAAAACCATCTCTTCCTCCAGGACTCGTTCAGTCGGGCCGGACTGGGATCTGACATCAGCCCAGGACCAGCTCCACACATACAGACTGCTTATGTCAGAAACACATCTTTTAGTTTTATTACTTCACACAAAAACTGCTTCAAAAAACACTGTAAATAGTTAAAAACAGCAGAGTGTCTTCAGTTTCAGGAGTTAGTCAGTGTCACTTCCATAAAGCTACAGGAGTAAATCTTCATATCTGTAATGTTTGTTTCCTCAGAGACTTGCTGTGTCCCAAATCGCGTACTCCCATTAGTACACTTACATGCAGTATACTGTGTACTCTATGTACTGACTTGTGTAGTGTGTTCATTTTGACAGGGTAGTGTCGTCCCAGATCGAATACTGCTGTTGTGCGCTTACCAGAAATGATGATCGCAACCTTTGACCGCGTCTTCTTCTTCTTCTTCTACTTTTTAATGATGGATTGCAGCCGGGCGGAGCATTATCGCCAACATTTACTACGATTGCCGCACGCCAATATATCTGCCAGCACGTTTGCTCACTTGACTTCAATTCAGTTATATTAAAAATGAATAAAAAATGAACGTGCTTTTACTTTTAGCCGTAACAATCGCAACCACGGCCACCATTTTCATACGTTGGTGGTCCTCCCCTTCCGCTACGTACCCAAGATGGCGACCGTTGAGGGTGAGAAGTGTGCAGCGTTCCACACTCAACTTTCTGGCCGATATGAGTTCATCATCCGGGTACTTACAGTACACTGCATTTTGCCATAACTGTCAGTGTGAACGCACTTATGCACTCAAAATTCTAAGTTTGCTAGCTTCATGATGAACCTCCTCGGTGCTGCAGACGGACAGTCCGGGCCTGGTTACTGATGGAGAGCGTGGCGATGCCTTTACAGAGTGGAGCTGGGAAAGACGCTCTGACTTCAGCTGTAACAACAGAAGCACAGACATTAAAGGAAACGAACTCTGACAACCAAAATGAGTCGGACGAGAAGAATCTCAATGTTGACTGGAGCTGTGAACTCCCCATATATGGTTTTAACAGACAGCTGCCAGCCAATCAGGAGCCAGCATTGTGTGGGAGACTGACCTTGGACTGACTGTATCTTTATTTCATCTCTTTATTGTCCTGTCGTGTGTGTGTGTGTGTGTGTGTGTGTGTGTGTGTGTGTGGCTGCTCATCAAACAGTCCTGAGGAGGAGGAAGAGGAGGAGTGTGTGATGTGTTCAGGGGCAGCTGTTGCAGCTGTATGGCTGCGGTGCTGCAGGGGCCCTCAGGGGCCCCGGGGGCAACTGTCTGCCTCAGCTGGTGGAGCAGCGGCAGGACCGGGCAGCTCTGGAGTCGGTTGGTTGTTAGCAGGACTCTGCTCTCCTCGCCTGGGGAGGTGGGGGGAGGACAGAGGGTGAGGTCGGGGGATGAAAGGCAGCCACACAGATGCCCCCCCCCCACCGCTGGGCTTCACTGCACCGGCCAGGAAATGTCATGTTCAGCATCTGGTGTGGAGATGCAGAGCCAGCAGCCTCCTCTTCATCACCTTCATCACACAGCAGCTCTGAAAACACAGGTAACTCTTTACTGTGATGACTGAAACTATTCACAAGACTTTTACTTTGCAGTGACTCTGATCAGAGCTGGTGCTTTGAAAAATTATTATTTTTAATTTTAAAAGTATCTTCACTTTTCAAAAACGTCCTCACAATTCAAAATGTCCTCACTTTCCGGGTGTAAAACCAAATTCATTCTGACAAAGAGACAAGTTTGTGGTCACTGCTGTGATCTGAACAGCTGTCTGTAAAATCTTGTGACACTCAAAGAAGTTTGAATAAATTGAGACATATTTTGATTAATTGTTTGTCTCATATTGTATTTTCTAACATTGTGTCACACACTTTGTGTAACCTCGGTCAACGCTCGCTCATGCTCTGAATTTCAAACAGAGCTGCAGCTGCTGGATCCAGACTGTGTTTCTGTTTCACCCTCAGGACCAGAGTCTCAACATCTGTCCTCCTCCTGCAGCCAAAACACCAACAAGGTCACCGTGGTAACCAGAGCTCTTCCTCACATCCTCTTCTTCATCACCTCCTGTTAGCGCACACACACACACACACACACACACACACACACACACACACACACACACACCAGCTCCACCTGCAGCTGATGAATAAAGAGAAAAAGAAACTCATTAGTTCTCAATCTTAAAGATAATCATTCTTAAAGGGACAGTCCACACATCTGTCTGACTTACATGTTGGATCTTATTTATTGTATTTTTTAAATTACTGCAGCCTAATAAAAAACATTTGCTAAGTTATTGTGTGTCATTGTTATATTGTTGTATAATATATATATATATAATATATAATAATATAATAATAATATAATAATTGTTGAATATTGTTATTATATTATATTGTCGTAATAATGCAAGGTTTAAAAATAACTAATTAAAATGACAAAATCCTCACGTCTGTGTTTTTGCTCGCCGTCACTCCCTGAAGACTAATCTCATTAACTGGAGATGGTTTCATCAAACAGCAGGTGAAATCTAACTTATTGTAAAGACAGGGTTCTGAAAGCTCCTATGAATATAAAGGCAGCATGTCATGTGGGTGCTGTGACCTCTGACCTCTGACCTGCTTGTTATTTGTTGTTTGTGTTGTTTTTAATCTACAGACTGAAGCTGAAAAATGCAGTCGTAATTTGATAAAATGATCTTAACTCAAATAAATAGCCTTAACGGAAGCTAATGAAAGCCAGATGAAAGCTCTGGGAAAAGGCAGTAAGGTGGCATTGAGTTTTAAATAAAGTCAAAAGGTCTGAACTCTGACTGTTGAGCAGCAGAACATGAAGTCTTTTAACTTTCTGTTGTTGAATAAAACGCTGCCGTTTCTGTGTTCACAGATTGTGTGAATAGTAAATGCAGCGTTGTGTCTCTGTAGTGGAGATAAGCTGGCCTGTCTTTGATCCGGAGCTTCAGCTGATGGCGTCCGAATGAACTGCCAACACCGACCGTCCCTGAAGAGACCGAACAGCCCAGAGCTGCTGTCACACACAGCTGGGCAGGCGTCACCTGGATCACCTGAACACTCACCTGTTTTCATGCACCCACACACTTCAGAGGCTTCAGTCTTGATGCTGAACGTTAAGTCAGTTTCTCAGTTTCTGCTGGTTGGAGACAATAAGAATGAGGACAGAAAAGTATCTTCCAGTGTGGGTGAGATGTTTGCAGCTCAGCAAATCTCCTCAGCTCCTAACAGCCTCCACCACAGCTTCTGCATCGACTGAAAATGACTGAGAATGAAGAGAAATAAAGTGTCGACAGAATCGACCCCATTTTATTCCCTAAACTCTGCTGGTTTGAGAGCAAAGAAATAGAACGGAAAAAGTCTGCTTTTTTAAATTTATTTAACTCGTTCTTACAATTTATAATGAAAAACATAAGAAGGTAAACTTCTTTAAATGTTCTGTATAGTAAGAACTAACAGCAGACGCTCGACTGTCCCGCTGTTATTACAGACACCTGAACTAATCGCAGACGCTCCACTGTCCCGCTGTTATTACAGACACCTGAACTAATCGCAGACGCTCCACTGTCCCGCTGTTATTACAGACACCTGAACTGTACACATTATGATTCTACACATGC
>VMKM01003901.1:0-26414 GCA_008360985.2 Macquaria ambigua | reverse complement strand
CTCTCTCTGTGTCTCTGTCTCTCTCTCCCTCTCTGTCTCTCTCTCTCTGTCTCTCTCTTTCTTTCTCTCTCTGTCTCTCTCTCTCTGTGTCTCTCTGTCTCTGTCTCTCTGTCTCTGTCTCTCTCTCTGTCTCTCTCTTTCTTTCTCTCTCTGTCTCTCTCTCTCTGTGTCTCTGTGTCTCTCTTTGTCTCTGTCTCTCTCTGTGTCTCTCTCTCTCTCTCTCTCTCTCTCTCTCTCTCTCTCTCTCTCTCTCTCTGTCTCTCTCTCTCTCGGTCTGCAGTAATACCTTTTATCAGCTCGGCCTGTTTCTGTTGAAAACCGACACAGAGAGAAACAGTGATCAGCTCTGATGGAGGGACGTGGATCATTGATCATCGCTGAACGTATCAGATGATTGAAACGCTTCTGCAGAATGTGTGCAGCTCTGATTTTTATTCAGATCGCTTTGTCTCTGATGACGTCAGCGCTCTGTAAGGAAATACTGCGCTGTAATATTACATATAATTACACAGGGAAGAAAAAAAACATGGCCTCCACACACTAATGGTTTGGTCCGGAAAGTGAAGAGCGGTAATGTGATATAATGTAACGTACAGCGCAGGCAAACCACTGCAGAGGAGTGGATTTAATGTTAGTAATTATTTAAAGGTGTGTACATAAAGTGTGTGGAGCCTCTCAAGTTCAATACACATACTGTACATGGTGGTGTACTAAATTATTATTGATTAATCAAGCCTTGTATGAAGATATTAAGTTAGAAAGTAATCAAAACCTGATAGAAACTGTGTAAAAGTTTTAATGCTCAGGTCCGTTAGTTTAAGACTTCCTGCCTGCTGTTTTATATGAAGTGATTTATCTACATAAGTGTGGCTCAAAGTGTAAATAGAAAATAAGTTTAATTTAAATTTTAATTTCTCAGTGAGGGAGAAAGAGTAGATGTTCTTCCAGTCCTTTTCAGTTTTCTTAATTTAACTTTTTAACTCCATGTTAAACAAAATATTAATCACAGCAGAGTATTTTTACACACTTTAAAACGTGTCTGAAGGGGAACTTATATATATTATATATATTATTATAATAATTTATCCAGAAGCATATAACACTTGGAAAGAACTGTGGAAAGAAAATCCAGCAGATTAATGATGAAACTGAAAGTTAAAAATACGTCTGTGGTGTTTTTGTATGATATTCCAAACAATTAACTTTTAAGAATATGAACATTTTTATGATTTTAACAAAGAACATATTATGATGAAATTGGTCATCACACTTTTTAAATAACAATGGTAATCAAACCAAAAAAAGTTTCTATGTAATATATTGTTAATACACTGACCTGACTTAAAATCCCTTTTAGCTATCCTTTACCGCCTTAGCTTTATAGAGAATATTAACTGTACATTGAAATATAGATGATTTTCTTTAACCTGAAAAACATGCAGAGGAGGTGGAAATAGCGTTTTCAGCCCTGAGTAGTGTCTGCAGGTGTTCCTCTCAGGCTGTTGCAAAGCGTCATCACACTGCACCAATCAGAAGGTTAGGGCAGCCTGTTTGTAGCCTGAGAGGTGAAACCCAGGGCAAAAAAAGTCCATAAAGCTTATCACTGTGCGCACATAGTAACAGGTGACCTAGATGAGCATATCAATACTTTAATCTCCTGTGTTCTCTAATCTGGATTTTGGTGGCGAAAAATAGGATTATATATAAAGTGGGGGCAGGTATATCACCCCCCCATCCCCAGTGGACATTATGACCTTGCACTTTGCTAAAACACATTCTTGAGTTGTTTAAATCGACCTCTTTTAAAAGCCTTTTGACAACATATTAGACCCCAGGGTTTCTCAGTTATTAGTTATTTTTATCTTTTGCATCAGTCCTGGTGGTGCAGGTAGGGTTCATGCTGCTGCTACAGACTGAGTTTGATTTATCTTTTTATTTTTTTATTTACCTCTGCTGCTCCTGTTCTCCATCTCCTTCTCCTTGTTCAGAAACATGATACAGAGAGAGAGAGAGAGAAGGAAAGATTAACAGCCAGGAACACAAGATCCTCCAACACACCCTGTGATACATTATTCATTCTGGGGCTGGGCTGGAAGACCCCTGGGAGCCACACACACACACACACACACACACACACACCCTGTTGTTCCTCTGTGACTGCAGTCTGTCTCGTGGCTGTATTTTCTTTCTCCACATCGACCTCTCCTCCGTTTATTTTAAGTCTCCTTGTCACAGCGACGCACCCTCGTTCTGACTTTAGCAGTAACACACGACGTCCGTTTGGTTTGTTGTAAATGATTGATAACTTTAAGTCGGCTGAGAGTTCACCCTGAATCCTCTCTGTCTGCGGCTGAGCACCATGTGCTGTGGGTGTGGCCGGTGGAGAGCGAGCTGTAGCTGTGAAGGTGAAGCTGGCAGCATCGCCAGAGGAGGATGTGATAAACTGTATGGAAGAAGTGCAGCTGAACCTTTTTGGAAAATAGTTTGTTGCATTACAGAAAAGCATCTGTTGTTAGTTTGTAGTCCACAAGAGTAAAAGTAAAGAGTTCACCCAACAGTAAATTTATAGTTAGAAAGTCGTATCAGAGACACGTTAGCCTCAGATAGCTAATATAATGGCTAACTTGGTGAGCAGTTGCCTGGGTCCAGACATCTGAATCCGCCCATTCCACCGAGTTGACTGATTCTGGTCTGGCATCATGACACGAAACAGCGGTTTCTTGGTTGAAAAGCGATCGATCCAGTGAGCGCCACGGGATGTCCCGATCCTGACCCGAGTCCTTCAGTATACAGAGTCCGATACGATACTTATATTTACCTAAATGTTGATTAAATATGTATCTGACACATTGAAATAACAGCTGTAGCTCTTTATATTTGCCCCCTTATTTTCCACGAGCTACATGATACTGGAGATAGGCTTGTAAAAAGTACACACTTTTACACTTTATTAAGGTACAGCACTTTTTATTATTAAATTAAAAAAGTCTCAGGTGGGAACATCACCAACTGAAGGATAGCAGGGCTCTTCAAAGAAAAAACAATTCCCACATTTAAGCTTCAATTTAGGAACATTTGTAGAATCTGCAGCATCTCGATTAAAGTGGAAGAACCCCTTTTCTCTGCGTCAGCCTCGCTCTGTGATCTCAGCTGATAAAACAGCTGCTGTGTTACATAAAAATCTTTAATCTGGGCTTTAATCTCACAAAAAGACAGATGAATCAGATCCCAGTCTCTCCCGTCAGACTCCAGACTGCCGAGTCACAAACAGCCGGCGAGCTTTGAATCACGAGATCAGTGAGGATTAGACGTCAGAGAGGATGTTCAACAAGATGATTTCTGTAACGTGGGCATGTTCTGAAACTGAGCTGAGCTCTCACAGATTAAAGCACTGTATGTTTGTCTCATTGTGTGTGTGTGTGTTGTGATAGACTGAAGTGTAGAAGAACATAAAAAGGTCAGACAGTAAGAGTCTTAACTGAGGAGGAGGGGCTGGGCATCCCATGTACAATACCTGACTTTAGGTACTTTTTCAACACTTTACTTGGAGACAGTTTTCTGGACAACCGTGTCTCTCATTTAACAAAAGAAGCCAACAGTCCCAAACGTTAATACAACAACTTAATTCAATCAAAATAGTTTAAAATTTGTCATCTGAATTAATGTTGGCACCTCAACAAACACAGAAAATGATTAACTCTGCTTGTGTGTATTTGTTTGAGTGTGTGTATACTGTAAATGTGTGTGTGTGTGATAGCGCGCTCACACGTCCAGCCTGCGTCCCTGTTGGCATCTGTGCAGGAAAATGACCTATTTTACTGTACTCTGTCTAATTAAGTCATTAACACGCGGCTCTGCTGTATCTCTGCTGCCCTTCCTTTTTCAACTCTTGTTGCCGTTGAGTCATAAAAAAGTCCTTCATGATTATCAATCCAACCACATTTTTGTTCCCAACCTTTTTGGTCAGATGTACCCCCACAGCCCTGTCAGAGGGGCCTAAGAACCCCTTTATCAGACCCCTTTAATAGAAGGGAAGGCTTTATGGTATTGTTCAATGGTAGTTTTTAGTGGTTTTGGCCAAGAAACTGGTTGTTTGAACCATTTACAGAATCTTTACTTTGAGCTTTTTGTTGTCTTTTTCCAGCTCGTCTTTCTGCAGTCTGAATCCACTTCCGGCTGTAACTATAAAGATCAGCATCACACACATTTGTAACTTTACTTGTGTGTTGATTTGTCTCCTAAAGACAAATATGTGGCTATAAATATTATCAAATTATACCCTTTGTTTGGGGTGCCAGTACCCCTGGTTGGGACTCACTGACTTACAGCAGTGCCAGTCAAGAAAACATATTTAGATGTTTAAACCTAAACTGAAAAGGGTCTGGGCTGTAAGACTCAAAACCTGTGTGCTTTTACTGCTTGCTGCCATCTTTGTTTCTGATCAGTTTCAAGAAAACAGAATTTGGAAAAAGACGAGAGGAGTTTTGTTAGAGCACCTAGTAGTGGTTAAGTACCTTGTTAATGCTGTATTTTCCTATAATTTCCTATAAAGGATTATGTACGTTGGTTCTAATTATAGGAACAGTTGACAGTGTTTTAATTCGTACACTTCCTGTTAATTAATTCCAATTAAGTCTTGTAATCAGTGCACAGCAGGGCAGCTGAACATGCAAATAATACAGTGCAACACAGTTTCAGCTCTGGAAAAAAATCATCCTCAATTGACATGAACATATTTAAAAAGCACTTTTTTTTTCAAAACAAACACAGAGAACTTTAAACTAAAATAAAGCAGTAGCAGTGGTTAACAGGTAAAACAGGTGCAGTTAAATAAGGGAACATAAAACTGACTGACAGATTTATTCAATTATATCTGACTCACAGGAACTTAAAACTACAGTTAAACTACAGTAATGATCCTGCAGCGTTATCGGCAGCTGATTCACAGAGGTCAAATGTAACTTAATGAACAGTCATCATCTCGTTAAGGCTGATGAGGAGAATTATTGATCTGAGTCATGTCGCAGTTCTCATGGTGATCATCAGCGTCATCTCTAGTCCTTCCTCACTTCTCTGGTGATGCTGGTGATGTCATGTCTGTCCCTGCCCACTGACCTCATCCTGTTTCAGGGAAAGAGAGAGAGAGGAGGGATGTTTGTAGCTTCAGAGAGAAACTTTGTTTCTAGTATTTTTTAAAGGATGGTAAGTGAATAAAGTAAATAAGTTTAATAATTATAAAAATCACATGGGATCGGATTCTGTATCAGCAGACACCAAATATTAAAGGACATCGATCGGGGCCCAAACAAAATCCTATTTTGGAGTTCAGGTGTCATGATGGGATGTAGGTGTGGAACTTAAGTCACATGATAGCAGGTGGTTGTATATTGGGGGGGGACTCTTGTCTGTGGTGCTTTTACTCCATCAGACCAGTGAAAATAAAGCTGCAGCCTCATTCTGACCCCTGTCCTCAGCTGAACCGGGCTGAACCGGGTTACCATCATTAATCCTGTCGGGCAGGTTGAGTTTTTGTTCTGCTGCTCTACTGACATAATTTCTCTGCTTCGCTGCTGCTAATGCTGATCAATACAGAGCCTGAGTCACCCCCGCACTGCAACACACTGCCTGCTGCTGGTTACTGGGTCACTCTGTGTGTGTGTGTGTGTGTGTGTGTGTGTGTGTGATAGACAGAGAGAGAGATTTGGCTGAAGAACCAGGCAACCAGGGCATAATTTGTCTTTTCTTGTCTTGAACTTCGTAGTAAATCAGAGGAAGAGACACATTCATACATACAGCTCTTATATGTGTTTCTGATTGTTTAAGAAATTAACAGTTAAAGTTTTACCTTTTTGAATCAGTAACAACCACCATTTTTTCTTTTTTCTTTTTGTGAATGTTAAATTTATTTTGCTCTGCTGAACAATAAGGCCAGACTGCAAACACACACTGACTATATTCAGGTTTTTAATTTGATTGATATTTTGGCATTTTGGCTATATAGCCAATCTATATTTTATTTAGACTGAGCAGATAGTGAACGTCTCCAACTTTTAATATGTAAATAAAAAAAGTGCCCTGGTTCCAGTAAACATACTTTTCATTTCTGGAAAAAAACGTAAACAACTCATTATTTTCTTTAAAAGTAAATACTTACTTATATACCAGTTTGGTGAGTAATTACTATAGTTTCATTAATGAAATGGTAGTATTATAGGCTTTCATAAGTACTTATTTTTCTTTTTAGCCTCTATTTATGTTGTATATTTGCACCATATTTTATTCATTTGTTTATTTTAGTTGAAACAATTAAATTATATTATCAGATAAATTAACACTGTTAGGTTCATGTGCCAAATATATATTTAATAAAACCTGATTTGAAGCTGCAGCCTTTTTTCAAACAATTGATGTTTATCTTAACTTTTTAATTCAGTAACTTTAAAATATTTATTTATAGTATTATTTCCCCCTGGAACTGCTCTCTGATATGTTTCTATGTTGGTATGAAATTGGTGCTGAAACCTGCAGACAGGCTGAACTGGGAGCTGGATGCATATTTTATTCAGAGAAAAGAGGATATGAATAAAACATTTTATTTGTCTGTTCGCTGTGTCTGTTGGTGCTTAAAAGGATTTAAATGCTGCAGCTGAGATGAAGGGGAGGAGACACACACACACACACACACACACAAGGACAGTGTGTGTGCAGTGCCGTGCTGTGACAGCCTGCATGTCTGAGAGAGAGAGAGGATGAAAGTGTGAAAAAAAAGTAGTGAGACAGAAAAGGAAGGGAGAGTTTTTGTCTCCTTCATGCAGACAGAAGTGAGAGTTTGTTGTCATCCGACCACGTTTGATCGCCTCCCTCCACATATGGATCTGTCTGCATGACTCCATCTGGTTTTAAAATATGGGATTATTTTGTCTTTACATGCCGGGGAAGATGGAGATGTACGGTGTGAAGGTGTGTGTTGTTTTTTTTCTCGATTTTTCTTTTTTTGCATTTTTTTTGCAGTTTTCATCCTGCAAAGTGAGAACGTTTTGCAAAGTGAGGACTTTGTGGCTTCCCTCTAAATGTCTACAGCCATGCTAGCAGCTCTGTGAGGCTGTACTTCGGCTTTGAGCTAAATGCTAACATGCTTACGTTAAGCAGATATAATGTTCACCATGTTCATCATCTTAAATTAGCGTGTTAGCATGCTAACATTTGCTAGTTAGCAATTAGTTTTGCAGGTATTTGGTCATAAACAAAGTATTGGACAAATTGTAATTTTGACCTGATTATGTGATATTATATTTACAATCTCTTTGAAAATCAATTTCAAAGTGCTTCACAGATGATAAGATAATAAGAACAAGTGGAGACCGTAAAAACAACAAAAAACGATTTAAGAATTTGAGACCAATGCATGCGGGAAAATTTAAATGATGAAAATGTGATAAAATAGATTTAAAAGCTATAACAATAAAAACAATAATAAAAAATAAAATAGAGTTAAATAAAAGCTAGACTAAAAACTAGATTAAATAGATTAAAAAGACAAAAACAAAACAAAGATAAAATCGATAAGAGGGATAGTAAAATATATATATATATGATAATATTAATAATAATACAATAACAGATAAAATAGAATGAAATAAGATTTTACAACATAAATACATTAAAATAAGTGAATAAAATGAAATAAATAATGCCTGTAAAACATTTTTAATCAGAAGCCAGGCTGAAGTCAATTCAAAACTTTTCTTATTGTCAATAAATCAAACCAATAATGAATATATCTACTAACAAGTATTATGTGTGTATCACAGCCTGATGTCTCTTCTTCCTATTAAAACTATTAAAAACACATCAGTGAGCCACACTGTTGTTCCTTCATCACCATGAACACACACACTGGAGTTTATCTGGACTCACACACACCGTCCTGCTGCCCCAAATACTCACATTATAAAATGATATAGAAGAACACCAGCCTGATCCTTTAAACGCTGTCCAAGGAGGTAATTGTTTAGGCCACCAGGATGCTTCAATATCTAATTCCCCTGTTTTATAAGTATTGCCTCCCTTTGTGATCTGCTCCTGCTTCTTCTAGGTTTACCCGTTGTCTTGATAATTTCGGGATTATGAACATTTTCACAGAATTACTACACAAAACCATTCTGCTACTCTCTTTTTTAACAGAACACTTATTAATTGCAGTTGGTTCTGGCATTTTACCAATCTTTAAATGAAACTCAACACTTCTTGCACAGATGTTTCACAATAAAAGCCCACCAGTGACTCAAAGGGCATAATCCCCTCTTTTCCTGGTAGGGTTTTAATGAATCTCTTAGCTACATCTCGTTGTGCTAGAAGCAGGATTTTATGTAAAATCAAGTAAATTCTCATTAAAAAAAACCTCATTAAAACTATAAAATATATATATATCACAGTAAGCATAATAATAAGCATTTCTAAAACAGTTAGTGCACAACAGTACAGAAAGATTTAGTTCTCCACTTTTAGATAAAGTGACATGTGAGATGTGTGCTGTCAGAACACAATCTGCACTCCCAGAGAAAGACAATTCATCTGATTGATCTGATTCTGCGTAATTCAGCTTCAAGTTCGGAAATAACCACTGGTGATCACATCGTGATAATGTCTCACTTCTCACACAGCTCTTTCACACTTTTTCACAGTTGTTGTGTTTGAAAGATGGCTACCAGCTCAAGGCCTAGGCCGGCGCCGTCTTCTCTCAGTTAACACACGAGGTATGTGTACAGAGTATGGTGGATAATTTGGCTCAGGGTTGAGTGCAGAGGGATGTCTCTCCAGGCTTGTACTCCTCCTTCGTGACTCGCGACCTAGGCTTACGGACTCATATGGTTCGTCTGCCTCCAACTCAAGCCAGGACAGCCTGACCGCCATAGGGTCAACTATGGGTTCTGGATCAGCAGTTTGGGGGTTCGGAGTGGTGGTTACCTTCTCCTTCATACTGTCCAAGATTTTGACGGACAGGTTGTTCAGGTGTTTGTCCACGTCCATCAGAGCTCCTGAGATCGGCTGTGGATCATTCGACTGGAAACAACTGACTGTCTGAGCTGCAGCGTTGTATTTCTGCAGGAATGGGAGATCTTCAGCTCTCAGCAACTCTTCTGTGGATCTGATTGTCTCTGAAAGAGATGCTATGTCACTGCTCAGGGCCTCACTCTTCCTCTTCATCATCTCACTCTTCTGATTCTTTTCCTCCCTCACTGCACCAATTCTTGCCTGCTCTTCCGTTTGGAGAAACCTCTGAAGCATCAGGAACACATCCTTAATCTGCCTCTCTGTGTCTTGAGCCTGGACTTCAATTTCTATAGGTGTTTGATCAAAGTTTCCTTTAATGTCATTGAAGAGCCACAGTTTCTCCTGTAGGGGCCTCAGGAGTTCCTGAAGTCCCTCTTTGTAATCCCGAGCTGCTAAATCGATAGGCCTGATGCAGTGGCTGGTGTGTGATATTGAACGCAGACAGACGAGACAAACTGGCTGCTGATCGTCTAGACAGAAGAGTTTGAGTTGCTCGGTGTGCAGACTGCAGAGATCCGCAGGTCTCTCAGTTCTCACCAGTAAGAAATCTTCACACAGGTTCTTTAGTGCCAAGTTTAGGGGTGGATCTCTTTGTAAAGATGTTCTCTTACAAAGCGGACAATCAGGAGCTATTCTCTGTGTCCACCAGCTCTGTATGCAGGCTTTACAGAAACTGTGGCTGCATGACAGGAGGACTGGCTCTTTATAGATGTCATGGCAGATAGAACATTTAAGATTCTCCTCAGACCGAACAGCCATTATCTCTAAGTTATACTGAACAGCAGCCACAGAGCAAACAGCTTAAACCAGTCAGTCCCGCTTCCACTCCCAAGTCAAACTTATATATATCCCAGTTATATAAGCTCTTGAAGGTGACAAGAATAACTTCTAAAAAAGAATCTCAGCATGTAGGGGTAAAAACAGAAGACAGCAGCTGGTTGAGGTTGCAGTATTCCAGTACTGTTCGCTCTGGTAGCCGTCCTCTCGCAGTTATGAGATGCTTTCAGTTTTGCCTGAACCTAAATGGTACAGCATGTCTCTATGTGTTGTTTGTGTTTTAATCAGGACAAATCAAGACTGTTTCCTGGTTTGTCTCAGGTGATTCAGGTTATGGGTGGGACTGTGCATTTCATTCCATCTCTCATTACAATCTAAGAGCTTCACATTGATAAGCAACTCATAAACCACATAAATAAGCTGTACTTCTGAACATTATGGAGCTGTTCCAAGTGTTGATCCTTTTGTTGCTGCTGCACTGGTGGTCAGTAATGTTATCTATGTTTGGTTTCACTGGCACCCTAACAAAGTATGAAGTGGGTCCACCCAGCAGGAAGGCCAGGCTGGTTACAGTAATAATATAATAAGTTCCTGCATGACGCAGGTGACTCATCCACCTGAGCTGTGCATGAAATGTTGACAGTCAACACTTGTTTTTGAGCAATCAAATCACAACAGTTTGAATTTAGCAACAATGCTTAACTGTAGCAGCCATTTCTTATCTCTATTTTGACAATGTTACATATGGCTAACTAACTATACTATACTATACTTACGTAACTAACGTAGTTATTTTAACCCAAACCATGATCTTTTCCTAAACCTAACCAAACCGGAAGGTGTGGTCAGTAACTTTATTTACAGCCTAACTTAACCTTTGTTCTGCGTAGTTTACTTTCTGTTTCTCTTTTCTGTCTGACTCATATTCTCTCCCTGTCTGTGTGGGTGTGATACTGAACAGCTGAACCATTTAAATGGATTCAATAAGGGATTTGATACCGCATTCACATTCAATAAAATGCTATTGAACTCCAACCCTAATTATATCAAAATTACTGCAGTTCATATATAATTTACTGTCAGAGCCATTACCAAGATTTTAGAGATACTGAGATCATGAGTCCAAAGTCAACCAGTGCAGTCTAGACCTCATATGAATATTTTGACTAGCCATTTTTTCAATTATGTTTTCTGTAAATTATATCTCCATACATGATGGTCTGAATATGGTTTAAATATGGATATTTATTCAAAACAATGTCAGTCTTTCTTACCCTAACCTAACTTTAACCGTAAAACCATTAATCTCAGGGTTGGCGGTTCAATCCCTGGCTCCTCCTGTTTGCACGTCCAGGTGTCCTTGAGCACTGAATCCCAAATTTCTCCTGATGGTCGGGCCAGTGCCTTGCATGGTTGCTCCGCAGTTATTGAGTGTGTGTGTGAGTGTGTGAAAGAGTGTTTTGTCCTCTCAATTCCATCAACTGGTCCTCATAAGTATAGAAGTACAGGAACACACGCTGCGTAGATGTACACATGGCGAGTTTTTATACTGAAAAACAGTATAATCAGTATTCTGTGCAGTCTTGTCAGATGAAACAGATGAGTCGCTTTTATTGGCCTTGAACAGCCAATCAAATTTGTTTGTTGCACTTTCAGTGTTCAACATACCCTTTTTCATAACCTTTCTCTTTCCTTCCTACCTTCCTTCCCTCTGTCCTTCTTTCCTAGTTATTTATTCCTTCTTTCCTCCCTTCTTCCTCCCATCATTCTTGTTTTCTTTCCTGATTTGTTCCTTCTCAGAATCACGTTTGGATTGACCTCTACATATTTCTCTCTCTCTCTCCAGTTTACTCCAATGAGGCTCGTCCACCCACATTAGGAATCCTGTACCTCTCTCTCCCTCTCTCACACCATGAGCATCGTAGCTCTCTCACCCGTGGCCCCTGAGCCGCTGTCCCCGATGGTCACCTCCGTCACCCCCGTCACCCCGACCCTGGATCTTGACACCTCCACCTCCTCCGCTGCCGTCTCCACCGCTCCTCTCAGCCTGGACCTAGAGCATCAGTCCCAGGATGGGGCGTTCTCGCCCGGCCCGGGCCCCAGCCGAGGCAGCCTCACTGGGGGAGGACCTCACCTGGGGCGAGACCCATCCCACAGGTAACAAATCAGCCATGATGATGACGACAACTTATCTTTTGAGTTCTGTGGTTTTTAATTTGTCAGTGGGGCACAAATTGGGGGTGGAAGAGGTTGCAAAGTAAACATGAGATGATTAATTAGATAGGAATAAGATGAAAAAGCAGATTTCTGCTCTACAAATTATATTTTATTTTTCATGAACCTCTGAATCTAATCCTAGCTTTTATGTTATGAAATACTGGATAGTTTTACTTCTTTGGGTCAGTTCAGATTAAACATTATACGAAGGGAGAATCTTTGGTTGAACTTCATGCAACCTGTGACAAAAGGGTCGTGAGTTTGTTCGCCTTAAAGGGTCTCAAGTAAAAAAGGAAATGCATTAGATTCTGTTGGTTTAAATCTCATCTTAAGTCTAAACCTTTATACTAGAGCTCCTGGTCTAACTTTTGTTGGTCTTGTAAAACTAAAAATATTCCAAAAAATCGAAATGGCTTTGAAAGTAGTGAGAACCGTCCACTTTCTCCACTTGGACAATGGATTTTTTTTTCCCGCTACAAGCTGAGATATTATCACCTTATAAATGTGTTATGGCTAATGCTTTTGCAAGGTTAGCTAAATGTACACATCCAGCAGACCCAGAGCAACATGAGCATCCCATTGGAGTCATGTTTGTGTCCACCTGATGAAAGAAAATCAAATACTCACTCTCCTTTAGCTCTGGTTTGGTCTCCACCAACTCCTGAGAACAATATCTGGCTCTTTAGCTGCTAAATGCTCCACTTTCCTCACCAGCTAGTCTCTAACTGTGTCTGTAAAACCAAAACAATTGGTTAAAAGAGGCTAAAACTGTGCTGAGGGGACCTGCATGTGTTGTTTCAGGTCAAAGAAACCTCCGCCCCTCCACACTGGAGCCGACTGGAAGGTCGTCCTCCACCTGCCAGAGATCGAGACGTGGCTGAGAGCGACCGGCGACAGAGTCACGCAGCTCACGCACTCTGTGGGACAAGACAGCGACAACAGACACGTGGACGTCCACCTGGTGCAGCTCAAGGTAAACATGCACACCTGGTGCATCTGTGTGCTAAATCTGAACTCTGTCTGACAGCACTGCTGCTTTTTTTATACACGTTTGATGCAAATAGCAAAGAGTTTGACGTCATCTGGTTTGTTCAGAATCCCCAGAGCCATCCCACAATGCAGTGCACACACACATCGTCATCCACTCTTTTCTATTCAACACTGTTGATACCAAGTCACTGTCGGGTCAGTTAACTAGCATCTTCCTGTGATGCTGGAGACAGGAAGTAAACACTTTTTTTGAGTTTAGTTTTTTTATTTTTGTTGAAGTGCAACAGCTGCTCAGCCTTGAGGCGGGTTAAACATTGAAACATCTCATTGTGTAATGCAGAACGTCCTCTGTGTCTTGATAGTTGGGAATTTATTATCCATGTCCAGCCCTCTAACTCTGCAAATACGTACTGATTATCCTGTACTGCAGTAGTTGACATTATTGAACTGGGCCCTGCTTGTGTTGTAGCAGTTAAAAGAAATGGTTTAACTTTGCTATTTATGTTGGTATTTAAATTAAGTTTGATATGAATTTGTTTATTATATTATAGAGACTTGGTGTGCATGTCAGGTCCTGCCCCACCTTTAGCTATTTGTGCAGGTGATGTGGGTGGTTTGGTAAAAAAATGTTGGTTGAGATATAGTTTTTCAACCACTATTTAACAACTTTTTTATGACGTGAATGGGTTTTTTGTTTAGTTTCTTTATGAAGTTAATTCATAACAAAGTCTGGAACATTTTTGCGTTTGTTAAATAAATTAATTAGATTTTTGAAGTGACGAGAAGTTCTTGGAAGTGCGTTGGAAGCGACCACATATTCAGAGCCCGCTGCTTTCAACGTCGAAAAGCCGACACAGCTTAAACAGCAGACCAAAAGCTTCAAACACAAAGCTGAGATTTAAGTGTCTGTATCTGTGCAAAAAAACAGCACTCAGGTGGACAAAAGAGAAGTAAAAAAGCACAGCACATTTCAGACATGATCGCCCAAAATTAGATCTTTCTAAATCTCCAAACACCTGAAAACATGCGAGTGAATGGTAAGTCCAGAGTCAAACATCTCAACCTTCTTTGGGATCCAAAAAGGACCGTAATCGACTTAATGTGGTCCGAAGTGGAGCTCCATCAATCTCTGCAGCAGAGTCGACTCTTTGTGACCTTTGTGTGTCCAAAGTCAGTAGAACATCTCTAACACACACGCAAACATGTATCGATGCCTCTCAGCAGCTTCGTGTTGAATTCATGAAGACAGCGGAACATCAGTTTAAATTACCCATAATGCCTTTCCTCTCTCCACGGCCTTGGTGTTATGTAATGACTGGCTTCCACAGGTCACGCAGCTGACCCTTCATCTATCTACGTAGCTTCCAGTCAGTGTGCAGCCCTCCAGACCCAGAGCAGTCAACGTTTGATTCTTCATCATCCGACTTCACTCCTCCTCTTCAACTCGAGTGGATTTAATATAAGAGAAGAAGAAAAAGAGAAGCTTGATGAGTTTTCACTCTGATTAGTCTGAGTGTGGTTCACTGACAGAGCAGCTCCTCTTCACGTTTGATTCACGCCGTCGTTGATTCACAGAATTTAAATCCCTTGAAAGCTGAGCGTCTTTTTTTAGCTCTTTAAGGAGAAACACCCCCCAAATACAAACATTAAACTGTTATTATTGACAGGTTTCTGCCTGATGGCCCCTGATCTGTTCCAGTTTTATTCTCCATGAACACCTCTGTATGAACTTGTTATGTAAAGACAGACAGACAGATGAAACTGATACGATGTAGATTATCTTATTTATGCTGCAGCAGTTTCATTCATTTATTTATTTACATTCTTCACATTTTGCACATATGTGTTTGCACATGAATATGTGAAACTCTGAAATTCATGTCCTACTTAAATTTCCATATTTATAATTTAGAAAAACTTTATTACATATACATCTGCACTTTATTTAAGCTGCGTGGTTCTCACACTTTAATATTAAGTAAAATATTAAAACAAGATGCCATGTTTTTAATGGCTGCGTCATTCTATCAATATTATTTTAATACAACCATTTCCGTTTATATTAATTTGTGTTATCTCTGGAAACTTTGACAAGAATTTAAATTCTGACCTGTTATTAGTGTCACATGAATGATGACCACTGTTCAGCTTCATGTCTCAGCAGAGTTTAACCTCTGAGAAACCACCAGAAATATCTCTTATGCTGCATTCATGTGCTGATGGAAAAATCTGACATGTGGGACTTCTGAATCAGCTGCTGAACAGTGTTGTGTTCACATGCTGTTATCATGCAAGTGATGATCAAACAGAAACCATTACAGCAGCTGCAGCTGCAGTAGCTGGAGGACTGTTTGTTCAGTGATCCATTCATTCACTGACTCATTGATAAAGCTGCAGTTTTCTTCTGTTGAGATGCCGTCGACATGGAGGATCTTTTATTGATGAGTGTATTTTTAACTACAGTGACTCAGATGTTTCCTCTTCATCAGGCTGCTGCTGCTCGCACTGTTTCTTTAGTGTGTCTGTATTTCAGGAGTCTCTGTTCTCCTTCCTCTCCTCTCCTTTTCTCCTTCCTCTCCTCTCCTTTAATCTCCTCTCTCCTTTCCTCTCCTCTCCTCTCTTGTTTCCTCTTCTCTCCTCTCTCTCCTCTCGTTTCCTCTCCTCTCTTTCTTGTTTCTCCTGTCCTCTCTTTTGTTTCCTCCTCTCCTCTCCTTTAATCTCCCCTCTCCTCTTGTTTTCTCTCCTCTTTCCTCTCTTCTCTCCTCTCCTCTCCTCTCTCCTCTTGTGTCCTCTCCTCTCTTCTCCTCTCCTTGTCTCCTCTCCTCTCTTTTGTTTCCTCCTCTCCTCTCCTTTAATCTCCTCTCTCGTTTCCTCTCCTCTCTCGTTTCCTCTCCTCTCCTCTCCTATGTTTTTAGCTCTCCTCTCTTCTCTGCAAGACTTTGTGTGTGTGTGTGTGTGTGTGTGTGTGTGTGTGTGTGTGTGTGAGAGAGAGAGAGAGATAAAAATAGAGAGAGGATGTTTTCCTGTCTGTAGCTGAGTCACTCGCTGCCATGAACAGGCAGCATGCCACACATGTTGTCTCTTTTAGCTCTTCTCCACTGCACACACTTTTCCAGGAAGTCAGAAAGCTTCTATCAGAAACCTGAATCCTTAAGCTGTGTTTCCCCTGGAGGAACCATTACTTAGTCACCTCTGTTATAGTCCTGAATGTTGCCGACTGATCAAACACAAACTTCAGGCTGTGACAGCTTGTTTACAGTTTCACTCACACGGTAAAAAAGCCCCAGTAGCCTCTAGACTCAGAGAGAGCAGAAAAAATAAAATACTTAAGAGGCTATTATCAGTGTTGACCTTTTAAATCCGTTATTAGTCTACTTTACCTCATCTTTGTTTGGTTTTCAGCTGAAATGGAAGCAGTAATGCGCTAAAGGGTCTTTGGTTTCTGAGTTTAGCTCTTGGGTGTCTTTAGTACCTGGAACTATTTGGTCAAAAAGGGTTGTTTATTTGACGGCACATTCATTGTGTGGTTTTTGTCCAAGTTAGGAAATTAAATGATCTTTTGGAAACTTTATATTGTCTTTCAAACATGTATCGACCTTCAATAGACTTGAAAAGTGGCTTTAAAAAGTTTGCCAGTGAGTGAGTGAGGACAGAACGGTTACAGTTAAAAGACTTTTAGCACACTGGCTGAAATAATATCGTTCAAAATTCATGTTATCCATCAACTTGATTAGTTTTCTGGTCATTGAAGCTCAGCCATGTTTGTTTTTTTCTTTTTACCTGAAGTAAACTGATGTTTGTCACTGCTGGTCCATCGATGCATTATAGGATCGTAGGGTTATTGGTTTCTTTTGACTTGAGTGGACTTTAGGGATAGAAATTAAAGGAACACACACACGCACACACAAACTGTCAATCTGACAGCATCAGTATCTGTTTGTTTTCAGATTACACAACTTTGAGAGCTTTATGGCTTTATGTGTGTGTGTGTGTGTGTGTGTAGTCATGGGATACGCTGGATCACAGCCCGGTTCTGGGAAGTGACTAGGTCAGACTTATAGTGACGACAGTGTGTGTGTGTGTGTGTGTGTGTGAGAGAGAGAGTTACAACTGCAGCTTTGTAGTGTGTGACTGATGTCATTCTGACTCTGTGTGTGTGTGTATATGTGTGTATTTAAACCATTCATCAGCTATTGATGCTTCTGTTCATTGATTCCTCACCAGAGTCAGAACCAAATTCCACTTTATTTTTAACTGAATTTCACAAGAAATATATTCTCCAGGCGTTTAGCTGCAGTCCTGGAGTCCACCTGTACATCACTGCAGCAAGGTGAGAAGTTAAACCACTGGAGGTCAGCAGAAGCTAGATTTTCAGAGGGTCTTTAAGTAGCACATCACCTGGTTGCGCCCTCTGGTGGCGAGAACACCTCACAATATTCTACAGCTACTAGAAAGTGAAAGAAAATGGAGATTAAAATAAGTGCTGCAACTAGTATTTTTATAATCCAGTTTTCACCCAGATTGTTGTGTTTTTTCTATTCAGAATAAATGTTTATTTTGAAATATAAAAATCAATAATAATGATCCATATTCTTTCTTCTTTGAGGTTGAATTCACACGGCAGCTTAAATTGTACAAACTAAATAGTTTCTCTCAGGATTGACTGTAAAAGCGGCATTAAGTCATATCTTTTCAACTCTTATGTAAAATTGTATCTGTAGACATGTAGTCTTTGCATGTGTTGTCATGACAATAATTGAATCTATCCGTCATCTCTTTGAGATTTGGCAGCTTGTCAGCGCAGCATCAGCAGACAAAGAGGACAACAAGACGCGACAAAGACAGGACGGACAAAAGCTTGATGACGATTTGTGGAGACGCTTCAGTCCAGTCGCAGCTGGAGGGCAAAACAAACAGAAACAGATGTGACGCTTCTGTTTTCGTCTACACTGCATTGTGTCCTGACGCCTCCGTCGGCTCCTGTTGGTGTCAGATCGGAGCTGCATCACTCGCACAGTTCAATCACAGTCAGTCAGGGAGCAGCAGCTTCCTGTCACTGAAACACTACATCAAAACAATGCAGGGATAAATGTGTCACTAACTTTAATCTGTTTCTGTTACAGAAACGTTAAAAATGTCATTGACAATAATCAGAAACAATAATTCAACTTTTACTACGTAAACACAACTTCCATAGTGAAGCAGGTGTGGCCTGAAATTTCATTCCTGTTCATTCATGTTGTTGACGTGATTTTCCCCGTTGGCACTTGGTAAAACAAGAGAAATCTTTAGGTAGAAAAAATAAAAATGCCACTTTTAACAGACTCTGTAATGTTTTGGCATATTACAGATTGAGCGATTAGTTTGTTGTAGTGAACATTAACTTTTCATTGTCATTCATTTAGATTTT
This sequence comes from Macquaria ambigua, assembly GCA_008360985.2. Taxonomy (NCBI): domain Eukaryota; kingdom Metazoa; phylum Chordata; class Actinopteri; order Centrarchiformes; family Percichthyidae; genus Macquaria; species Macquaria ambigua. The sequence continues at coordinate 7,966 of VMKM01003901.1, read as the reverse complement.
CTCATCATTTTATCATGTAGCTGCTGTGTTTTAGTTTTACCTTATAAATCATTGTGACTAGAGCAGTGAAGAACAGCACAGGTGGATGCTGTTGGAGCATCTTTAGGATCACTGAAGGACAGAGTACTCACTCTCTGGTTGACGGCTCCATCTAGTGGTGATTCTTCTGTATTACAACAGAGTGGAGCACACTCTCCAGTGTTTTATTTAGATGTTTTTTCCTTAATTCAAGTGCACAGATACAGTAGATAACTTAATAATGTGCATACGCTGCATTAGAAAAATGTACTCTAGCTAAAGGAGTAGAGCAACAAATACATATTATCATAATGAACATAAACAGGATTAAAAACCAATACATGTGATGAGATGTTGTGTCAATTCGGCCATTTTTTTCAATTGTTCTCCCCAATTTTCAGCACAGACTGGTGTCCACATATCTTTACCATGGCTGTGGAACATACTGCTTGTCTGGCTTCATTAAAAGCCACTTACCAACACCCAGAAAGCTAACTAATAACATGTTGTATCTCTGAAGAAATGTAAAAATGAAAATGTGTGTGTGTGTGAAAAGTGTGTCTAACCTCCCAGTACTTGTAGCCCGAGTTGCCAGATATGGTTGGTGAGCACAGGTTTTTGTTTTGGTCTCTATGATGGTGCCAAACCTGGCAACCTAACTGTGACAACAAGACTCAGCTGTTCAGTAGTAGCACATATTTCCCCCTGAAACCAGGATTAATGAAACTAGATACAACATGTTAATCAGAGAGCTTTAGAGGTGTTAGTAGGTGTATTTTTAACCTTTGGACAGAGCCAGGCTAGGTGTTTCCCCCTTTTTCCAGTCTTTATGCTAAGCTAGGCTAACCACGTCCTGACTCCAGCTCTGTACTGAACATACAGACAATTTCCGAAAGTGTCAAACTGTTCTTTTATTTTATGTCGTGAACTGAAGCTTCATGTTGTTGTTGAAGGCTGGAGGCCGGTCTGACCTGATCTTTGTATGTTGCTACTACAACATAGCCACAGATGCTACATGTCAGACCTGTCTAACATCAGTGTAGCATGGCTAATAGCTACCGATGTTTCTATGGTCACAGTTCAGCTGAGCAGTTTGTTTGGAAGCCTGTAAATGAGTGTGTTTGGTAATAAAGATCTTTAGTATCATCAGCAGCTGACGTCTGTGTTTGGATAATGAGCTCCTGCAGGCCCTTCAGACCTGGATCTGTGGCTCGTAGCTGCTCACCGAGTGTCTGACTGGACGTTACCTCGACACGGAGCATCCAGGTCAAAGTGGGCCTGAGCTTTATTTGACTTAATTGCGGGCGTGGCGGGCAGATCTCCAGACTGCTGTTTGAAAATTGGATTCACGCCTCCGGTGATCTCTCTGCTTCTTCATCCCGTCCTCGCTGCTCTTTTCTCGCTTTGTTTCTTTCTTTTATCCTCTCCTTCCTCTCTCTCTCTCTCTCTCTGTGTCTCTCTCCTCCTCTCTCTGTCATATTTATAATGCGTTTGCCTGCAGGGCATTTCTCTATAACCTGACCTTGCCACAGAGCGACTGCTGGACATGATTATAGTGATGCAACCACTGTTTCTCTCTGTGTGTGTGTGTGTGTGTGTGTGTGTGTGCTGGTATGCCAGCCTCTCAGCCATTCTTAGCATCCGGCTGCAGGCGGTGTGTAACAGCTGCTTGGACAATGTCCTGGGCTGCTCAGAGAGGGAGAGGCTGCTGGTGTGAACACACAGTTCATTTACACTCGCAGCTAAAATTCCTTCAGACATCAGGGTGTAAATAGTTTTTTTCTAAATAGTTCAAAATGTCTAAATATGGTTAAAAATAGGATGCATAAAATGAGTCATAATCTTTACCGTTCAAAGGTCAAAAGGTTGGAGTCCATGCAAGTGAGCATAGAGGCAGACTTTTGTTATACTTCCTTTAATCTTATTAAAGGCAGCGCCAGTTATTTTTAATTTCAGAATAATAAAAGTGCAGGTAATAGTGCCATTAAATTTGGCCCCGCCCATAGTTCTACTACACATAGCAGATTCACATAATATTACAGCTACATGGGACGGGTGTTACACACTCTTAACACACACACACACACACACACGCAAACATATGTGCGCACACACTCTCTCACATGTTCGATCAGTAGACACAGATGCAGCAGTGGAGATTTTCATGAAAACCATAACTATAAAATATATTAAAAAAATAAAAACAGAGGTCATTGTTACGGACGCAACTCACTTCATTTGCATTTTATTTTGTACCATATTGTGCATTAGTGTGTAGTCTAATCTCCATTTAATCTCATGATGCTGTCGTGTCACCTGCACATAGACTTTACTTTGAGATGATGTCACACACATCATAACAGCTTTTCCAGTATCTGGGGAATTTCTACAATTATTAAACCTTCATGGTTTAAAATTTCATAATAGAGAGAGTAATAATTGACCTGCAGTTGGAAGTGTTTTCACTGATGTCTCGTTTAAAACAGCGATTCTATGTAAAAATGCTTTTTGGCCCACATGGGAGTTTTGTGTTCCAGTACTAGTACAATTGGCTCCTACTCACTATTCACATCTTCTTCTTTTGTTTTAACCAAACAAACTGAAACTGAAAGCATTCTGTAATAAACAGTAGTATCATGATTTATGGCCTTCATGGGTTTCTAAATATTTGCACCTCCTCTGAGAAATGTCAGCTTTCTTCAGGGGTTGAGTTTATCAGCCAACACTCTGTAGATGTCGACACAGTGCAGCTGTGCGTGCACGTCACTGTTGCATTATTAGTATTAGTAATATAAGCAGTGGTCAGGATTGGGACTTGCGTTTATCTGATTAAGACCAACTAACCCAAAAACTTTGTTTCTTCTTTTACTTCTGCAGTCAAAAAGCTTTCCTCCTCTTCTTTGTGGAAGACAGTAAATATGTTGGAAGTGATTTCACCAATTAACTATTCACTCTTTTCAAGTTGTAAAAGTAGTTTATGTTGAAATCATGGCCATCATCATGCAGCTAAAGGTGATCTGTGTGTCCCTGATTCAAACCCACAGAGCTTTATTTAAAAACAGTCCAGCCTGTTGTCTCCCAGCTGTCCCCATATTTCTGTCTCCTGATGTCACTGTCGCCGCTACGCCAGGAATTCTGGGAACGGCGCTCAACATGGAGGGATAGATATTCAAGTTGTGGAGAGGAGGGAGGAGGGGGCAAGGAAGGAAAGAAGGAAGGAGGAGGCAAGGAAAGTGGAAGAGAGAGTCGCCGGTTCACTAAGTTCAGCTGACCTTTTCAACTCACTCACGGTCAAATATCATCACTGTCAGCTGACAGCCCTGCACCTCCAAAACCTCTGTTTGGCAGGAAGGCAGGGTTAAAGATCAGTGGGCAGTCATACATACCAACAGCATCAAGCTATAAACTTTTGATCTGGTGAAATTTCAGAACAATGAAAAATACATCTGACAGGACTTCTTTTCATTTAATTAGGAGGCCAATAGACAGCCGACTGGCAGACTTGGGATTTGATGTGAGACTCAAAAAGACCGAAACAACTGGCTCTAACTTCACTGTCTTCACAGCATGGCCGACGGTCAGAGCAGCAGCACAATGCCCGCAGATCAGCATCTCAGTTCGTTTTAATGTGCCGCTCGAGACAGGCCTTACAAGAAAACGACAGCATGGCTCGAATCCCATAAACAAGCCACATTTACGTTTAACTGACAAGGACGTCTAGCTGCCGTGTGAATTATGACTCTTGTCTGTCAGGAGCTCGCCTGACATCTGGAACCTCTCAGCTCATTTTCAATTTCCAAGGAACTGGACAGACCTACAACAAATCAGAGCAAAGAAACGTCACGTAGAGCTGAGCGAATCCTGTCGGAAGTACGGCAAACACATCTTTCTTACCAACAGAAGCTTTAAGTGCAGCTGTTTGTTCTTCTTTTAGAGAAAATATACCGTCCAGTTCTGACTAGATAGTGGATTCAGAACGTTCCACATCAGCCGCAGCCATCTTGGTTGTCGCTCCTCTGTACAGTCATCGTATCAAACCCGCCATGTTAGATAAACGGTTGTGATTGGTCGGCTGGAAATCTGTCTGAATGGGAGGGGGACCAGACGCATCTGCCAGAGCAAATAAAACATGAGCTCGCAGGTTCATCTGGTTCCCAGGATAGTGAAGAGTTACTTACAACCGCACCCCTTATTTTTAGGAGTTTCTCCAAACTCAGCTAGTTCAGAGCTCCTTTTAGCCTGAGGATGTTTTGTGAATACGCTCCCTTTGTGTTATTTTTGGGGTAAAAGTCTTGTCCCGTGCCAGATCTTAAACAGAATGAATAAAACAGCTGAACTTAAAGGGACAGAGTCTGTTTTCACACATTTATTATTATTTTAATGATGAAACTCATTTTCTTCCCAGGAAATAGCTCTAACCTTCACTTCTCGCTGCACTCCTCTTCGTCCTTCCCCCTCCCTCCTCACTACTGTCACAACTGGCAGCTGTTGCATTGCTGATGAAGAGTGTGTGTGTGTGTGTGTGTGTGTGTGAGAGTCGGTGCTCTGTGGGTTTCTCTGTGTGAAAGGAAAAAGCACATACAAGACGTCGACAGTGAGGACTTGATGTTTTGGGTAAGGTTAGAGCAGACCCAGTGTGTTTGATGTCCATCAGTTTCCTCTGGAGAACAGTACAGTAGAGGTACAAATATACAACTGTATTGTCTTTAAATGAATAAATAATTTGTCGTTGTTCGGCCATGAGACACTAGAGACAATAACATCATGTTAAAAACATACAGGCATGTTGCTTTGTGTGTGTGTGAGGCCCGGATCACACTGATGCAGTATGTTTTCCTGACGTGTTTCTGTGTTGAAAGTCTTCAGCTCAGATCTGCGTTTTGAGATGATTGTCTGGAACTTACAGGGACTGCAGATGAAAATTAGCCTGTATGTACATTTACGTGATGGACCTACGTGCCCATGTCAATTAATGTGCATTGTCCCTTCTTAAATAAAAATAGACATAAACATAAACTTTGCCATCCACACTGAAACCTCAAAACGTCTTCCTCCTCGTCTTTGAGTCTCAAGTTGTTTTTCCAAACACGAAGATGATGATGTCATTTGATTTTGATTTGATTTCACTATATTATCAGAGTATTTTTATCTGAATTACGAATGAGTGTCTGCAGTGCAATCAATTTAATCTCTCCCTTTTACATTCAGTGCATATAAAACAGTATTGAATCCTCGTTTTAAGCCCTTGTCAGACGCGTAACGTTGCTGGCTTCATCTGTCTGTGTGAGTGATGGCTTTGTGTCCTTCAGTCAGGTGTGTTTTACATTAATGTTCCTCACAGCTTCATTCAGACATGACAGGACATTTACAGAAAGACCGTACACAAGCACTAACTAAGACTAACAGGACGTTAAGTTGGGACTCTCGCTCTCGCTCACCTGCTGTACGTAAAGCATTTAGCTGGATGTTCATTTATTCATGCATGCAGTTGGTATATATGAATGAAAATAAAAAACATGGGCAGGGAGTGCTGGTCACATTATTACTGTGGTTGTACAAGTGTTCTGCCTTGATCGCTCCGCCAGGGGAAAACAGTTTTTCTAGAAACTCCTCAACAACTTAAAAGTGTCTCTTTCATAGTGTTTCATAGTTTATTAAACTGTTTTTATTCTTTGTGCAGAAGAGGAGATGATTTAGAAAATGAATTTATTACAGTGATGTTGGAAGGCAGTGCAATCTCTCTCTCTGCATTCATCTGACGCCTTTCAATTCAGACCTGAAAGTGATACTGAAACGTGACCGTTTGACCCAGTAAGAGTGCTGTCGTGACTTTTATATTAAAGTGACTCGAACACTTATTCAGACATGAGACAGACGTGTTAAACCGCCATGAGATTAACGTAAAGGGGTTCATGTCTGAAAGGTGGTTAACAGTCACAGGTCTGCAGCTTCAAACAGCAGGTTTAGTGTTGATGGAAAGAGAATAATAAAGTGTCTGCTAACACTCGTGTGTGTGTGTGTGTGTGTGTGTGTGTGTGTGTGTGTGTGAAATATGTGTATTACAATCTCTGAATGTGTGTGTGTGTCTGGGAGAGAGAAAGAGAGAAGCAGACAGTGTGTGTGTGTGTGTGTGTGTTTTAAGTGGTAAGACTGACACCCAGTGTCTGCAGCTACAGTGTGTGTGTGTGTGTGTGTGTGTGTGTGTTGAGGGGGGTGGGTGAGGTTGATCCTAAAATAACCTCCCCAACTGTTGTCACCCCTCCTCTCCCACACCAACACCCCCATGCAAGAAGCAGGTCACCACACATACACACACACACACACACACACACACACACACACACACACACACACACTGCGGTCGGTCACCATTTCCCACATGGGGAGCAGCAGTGTGTGTTTGGAGCTTTGGACAGAGAAACAACTCGCTGCTTCAAGTGCAGACAAACTTTAACTGTCAGACTTTTTTATCGCGTCACCTTCTGAGAAACATTTTGGACACCAGAGATTATCGATCGGTGTGAAAAGGTAAGAGACACTGCTCTTCTCCCTCTGACCTGCTCAGTGTTAGGAGTTTGTTGAAGTTCACTCTCGCCTAAATGAAGAAAGTAAAAGTCAGAGGGTGGTCGATTGCCCTGCTGCATAAACAAAGTTTGGTGAAGTTTCTGAATGCAGTTTTGGTCTCTGAGCTTTGTTTCAAATTTCAAGTTGTTTCCAAGCTGTCACATGATCACTTTTTAGGAATTAAAACAGAAATATCTAAGTTTGATAAAGCTTCCTGCTACTGAAATCTTATAAAACGTTGACAGTGTTTTGGTGCTGCAGTTTAACTTCGATACAGGAAGTTAGTGGCGGGACAGAGCACATGGAGGACGTCTTTAGAAGGATTCAAGATTATAAAATGCTTAAAACAAAATGATGTTTGTTACAACATTAAGTGATTTGAATATTGGATGAGATGCTGAAGTCACAAAGAAACAGCATTTTGAGAGTCTTCTACTTCTTTAGATTGACTTCCAATAGCAACTGCATATGTTTCAAAATAATAAAATAGTTAGTTCAACATTCAGTTCAACATGTGATGTAAATTTGAGATTTTGCTGATGTCCGGCTCCTCTGTGAACTGCAGTTATTCAGAAGCTCTTTCTCTGCAGAACACAACCACAGAGCTACAGCTTCATTAGAGGCCAGAGACTGACTACTGCTTTGTGTCTGTGTGTTTGAACGCAGCACGAGTTGCCCAACAGGGTTCAAGCTGTTTAAATGTCCAGCAGCAGAGAAACCACTGCAGAGTTCAGAACACGCTGGCTGTGAACGCATCGTCCAAGTTTGTCTCCTTTTTGCAGAAGCTACCACTTTGAAAAAATGTACTGTAACAAGTCTTTGTATCGCGGCAGCGGGTCGTGCTCGTCTTTGAAGTCGCTTAATTTGAATACTCCAGGGGGAGAAGGAGCACAGAGTATTTGATCTCCAAGGTAAAACACGCTGCGCTGATGGGCTGCAGTGGAGGAGTTGAAGGTTATTAGATCGAAGGGGTGCGGATGAGGCCGAGCTGTCGCGGGCGGTTTGAACGCGGCCGCTCTGAAGCCCTTGATGTCGGCGGTGATGAGGGTGAGCTGGGATTGGAGCTGAAGCCTGAGCCGACTTGCTTCAGATTGATTTTAGGCAATTAGAAACCCTGCTGGATGTATGGACTCCGTGATTGACAGGTCATGTCTTGACTCTACGTGACTGGGGTGCAAGAAAATGTGTGTGTGTGTGTGTGTGTGTGTGTGTGAGATGGAAAGATTGAGTGTGTATTATAGAAATGCGTGATTCTAAATATGAGTTTCTTATAAATGAACATGGTGTTGTAAATGCACACACACACAAATCCAGAGTTTGCATTCATGTATAAATGTATTACTGTAAATCACACACACACACACACACACACACACACACACAC
>VMKM01003900.1:0-26417 GCA_008360985.2 Macquaria ambigua | reverse complement strand
CTCTCTCTCTCTCTCTCTCTCTCTCTCTCTCTCTCTCTCTCTCTCTCTATCACACACACACACACACACACACACACACACAGATACCCTTTGCCAAAGCTGTCTGCCTCCATCTTTCTGGCGTGAATTTTAATTAAATTCAGTAAAGCTTTATTGGCGTGACTACAGGAGATCGCTGCCAAAGCCATGCACATAACTCAACTAGAGAACACTGGAGATCCCCTCCGCCCGTCTGCCTCCTGCTCTTTGTCTCGCAGTCTTTCCCTCTCGACTTGCTTGTATTTTTCACTTTTACAACAGTGAAGAGAAAAGGAAGGTGACGATGATGAAGATTATGATGATAGTGGTGATCCCAGTGCTGTGTGTATGTGTGTGTGTGTGTTTTTTTAAGGGTGATGCCAACAGATCTGAGACTGATGACGAGAGGCAATCTCTCTCTTACGAGGAGGAGGAGAAGTTGAGAGAGCTGTACACTGCAGGTACAAACTCTTACATCAACTTAGAACTGGACTTAGTAAATATACGCTCACCTACAATCACCTAAAAGGATAATTGTGGTTTATTACAAACTTGTGTCTTGTTGTTGTGATTTGGTCACCTTTCTTAATGCTAATAATAAGATTGTACTCACCAGGTTAAAAGAAATACAAGCAGTCAGATGATCATACAGGTTTTAAACAAACCTCCGGGTCAACCAAACTTGATTTGAAGAGAAAACTAATTACCCAAACTTTCTAAACATCAATCACAGTTTGCAGACCAGCTTCCTGGTTCAACTTTGACCTACCGTACTTGACATAGCTGTATATGGCACATAGTTTTCCTGTTTAGAGGTCATAAAGCCAAGCTTCTACCCTCATATAATTTTGAAGGAACCCAAAAACTCTGTAAAATGTTGTATTCACTCTGATACTTTTCCGTTTTATTCATTTAATTGTTAGTGTAAAATTCTTTATTCATTCAACAGCTGCATATATGGAGATCTAAAAGCTGTTTTCTAACATTGTTATCTATTCTGCCATGGATAAATACTGTCAATTGTTAAACTGTTCCATTTATTAATGTATTAAAATATTTTAAACTTTCACTATGTGTATCGTTAAGTTTTAAAATGTAAAATACACTTCAGGCCCTTAAATTCCTAAAACAAAAAAATACTGTGGACATGACCTCTATGTCTTCATTGGTAGCTACAATGATTACTGATCATAACCGAAACAAATGATGGCCAAAACTATGAGAATAAGTCCCAAGTTTTAATAAATTGGAATAATCCTTTAACAAAAATGTTTGTGACTGTCTGTTTGTGTGTGTGCAGAGCTAAAGATCCAGGCCATGATGCTGAGCCCCAATGGTCTCCTGAACCCAAAGGCCTCCATGCCCCACCCTCCTCCTCCACCCCTGCCGGTCATCACACACACTGCAGCCACGCCCACCATCAACTCCAACCAGTCACGCCGGGCGAGTGGCGCGTCCATGGACATCAACAGCCTTGAGCCGAGGTCACCGGTGAGCCTTGGACACACGCAGTATATTATCACCACATTAACTATCAGTAATAAAGTTGATTTAGAGAAGCACTCAAACAGAGAATGTTAATATATTAAAAAGGAGATGAATCCAGGCCAAGCTGTGCTTTAAATATGATAAGAAACATCAGTTTCTAAATTCTAAATCTGGGGATTTGTGATTTGTGATTGTTAAAAGTTAAAAGCCAACAATATTAACAGAGAGTTGTATAATCTAAATGAGAAAGAAAATAACATCTTAATGACCTTTAATTAAAGGTACCTTGCAGAGTTTGTTTACATTCAGTGTTTCTCAACAAATATTGCATTCTTAAGACCTGACAAATGACTTGAATGCATTTCCTTCCTCATAACACATTTGCAAAACCAAATATTTTGTAACCAGCATTGTTTCAGCTGGCAGTCTTTTTGTTACGGGGCCTTTTGCTGGCACATTGCTACCACCAACTGTTGATCAGTTGAGTCACATAGCCCTTCTTGCAATGATAGACATAGCTTATATTTGAGGTAAATACCAGTTGCATTTATAGATGAAGAGTTGATGTGCAGGCCTAGCTAGCAACTGATGAGATGTTTCCAGCTGAGGTAAGATGTTCTAAAACATTAGCTAACTTTGATATCCCAACCATACCCTAGAAAAAGTTATATTTTTTTGTTTCCTGTTTTGTCTTCTTCACCAGTACTTAAGGTCTTCATGGGTCCACTCGGTTCCTAATAACTGACTTCTGACCATAGACACAAGTTGGCCGGGTTCAAATGACAGTATTTGGTCTACAGCCTAACCGGGTCCAACTAGGAACCTGTTCTGTTGACTCGTGTCTTGGGTCTGTGTGTCAATATGTCTAATACCCGAGTAGATCCAAGCAAACGTGCTATCAGCTCTGATCATGTGGTGTGTCAGAATCATCACAGGAGAAAAATTAGTTTTTTGAGGCGTGACAGAGAGTGTAACCTGTGCAGTGCATCGCTGCTCTTTTCGACCGCCGCTGCCTGTTAATTGGTGGCACACTGGCGCTGCTGTCAGTGTTGGTGTTACTCCAGATGTGGATGTTTGAGGGGTTGGCAGTGGGGATTTTCCATTAAAGATTTTTAATTTTTATGACATTTCAGGTGGTTTTGACTTCTTTTTTTACGCTACAAGCACAGCATTTTTGTCAGAACTCGAGGTGGATAAATATATTTGTTCTTCCTCACCATCATATATATTATTTTTGTTGTTCCTAAACAGCTTTTTTGTTCACCACATTTTACTTCTCTGTGTCTCACACGTTAGATTTGTTTTACGTCAAAGTCCTGCCCTCCTCTTCCTGTGCAGTTTGTCACGTGGAGTAACGCTCACTTGTCATTTGTTGATACAGCTTAGGCAGAAATTAGGAGCGTTTTTTAATGTAATGGATCTCCTTGCTAATGCAAACATGGCGGAATCGTTGCCACATGAAAATGAGATCGCATAGAGGCCCGAATCAAGATTGTGATGGCATTTCGGTTGATCGTACAGCCGTATTGTTTATCCTCATGTGCAGGCTGATACAGCACGAGATACAAACAAAATCAATCATCAAAACATTGCTCCACAGCACCGCTACTGGCCAAAATCTCCACAGGGTACCTTTAATCTGTGAAGAATGATAACTTTATGCGCATTTGAAAAGTAAGTCAGAAATCCAACCAGTTGTTGCTGTTGTCCAAAGCTGTCTTCACAGTCTCTGTGGGACAGCACGCCAGAGAGCCGGCGCTCCAGCTGGACCAGCATCGGCCGAGCCCCCAGCCTCCACAGGAAGAGCCAGTCGGGGGAGATGGAGTCCCTGCTGTCCGACACACACACAAGCTCCAACCCCAGCAGCAGGGAGCAGTCTCTGGACCAGCCGGAGTACCTGCAGGTGCCCATGCTCCACCCGCCCGACTGCAACGGCACCACCTTTCACCTCCCTGACCACTGCTACGACGATGCTCCCCTGACCACACATTACCACAGCGATCAGGAAGAGGACGAGATTGAAGAGGTGCAGCTCTCTGCATTTGTGTTATTTATTTATTTATTTGCCCAGGCTGTTTAAGTGGTTCGTGTTAAAGTCACAAGGGTCTATTATTTCCAGTTAAAACAAGTTAATAAAAGAACTTGTTTAGGCGTGTTTAAAAGTTCAAAAACTGCTGCTAATTATCTTGCGAAGGCATAAATTCCAACCTCAGTGTCCTTAGACACTTATGTAACTTTAAAAATGATTTAATTACTAAATAAATAAAATACTGATACAACATGAGGTCTCTACTACAATTCAATGTTATCCATCAAGTAAAATCCTTTTAATTTTATTCTAAATTGTAAGAACATGAACACTGCATGATATTGATCATTGTGATATTAAAAAAGAAGTAATTGTATATTTAAGATTGTAAGTGTGCTCATATTGTCATGTCCAAATATGTGTGTGTGTGTGTGCTCCTTCCAGAGTTTATGTAAGAAGCTGAAGAAGATACTGGAGCCATATGAGCCTCAGTGGTGCCTGGAGCATGAAGAGTGGTCTCTCTATCTGTTCGCTCCACACAACCAGTAAATACACACACACACACACACACACACACACACAGCCCCTGATATCCTCCTAGGTGGCTTAAACCACAGCATGTGTGAAAATTCACAGTTAAAGTGTGAAGGTTGCAGCCAAGGCTTACTAATACAATTTTCACTTTTATCAATTAAATCTGGCCAAGTGGAAACCTACACGTTATGTTGACAAATGCATTGATTGAAGTGATGTAGGTGACGTGTGATAAGTGTAAATCATATCACAAATGCAGGAGTAGCTGATGACGCTCTTTCTCTTTCTTTTTCTCTCTTTAGGTTCAGGTTGTGGTGTCAGAGGGTCATAGGTCACAAGATGTTTGATCATATCATCCTCCTCTTCATCTTCCTTAATTGTATCACCATTGCACTGGAGAGACCTGACATACAGCCCAACAGCATGGTAGCACACACACACCCACACGCATTCACATGTTTTTTTCTCTATACTTGTGAGGACCCTCTTTGACATAATGCATTCCCTGGCACTATTGCAACAAAATGCCAACCCCAACCTTTAACCTAAACGGAGAGGTACTGCATATTTAAATGTGTTTTTGAGCTGTAAACTAAATGATATGACTGTTTTAAATCAGACCTGAACCTGCGAGGCCAATGCTGAGATAGAGTCAACTGGTTGGGACCTGTCTACGTCATGAGATTTATATAAAAAAAGACTCTAATCAGTGTCAGTCAGTCTCCCCCATGTCTCCTGACCCTCACACTACACAGCCACGAGGCCATGTCTCCTACAGTTGTTCCCTCACTCGTTGCTTTTTTAAAAAATGCTGGGAGAGAAGGTTATAGCTGAATTGGAGGGTAGAGTTACACTTTAATGGTTGTAATTTTGCACTGAAACTGTATTCCTTTTCTGCTCTGGTCTATTTTATTGATATTATTTCCATCTTCATTGTGTTTTTTAAATTCATTTCTATTCCTTATGTAAAGCACTGTGTCTGAAAGGTGCAATACAAATAAACTTGCCTCGACTAAAGCTAAATCTGATTCTAACCTTAGTGAGGACCGGACAAAATGTCCTCATTGTCAAGGTTTAAAACTCAATCTCAGTCCTCACAAAGATAGAAGTACAAGATCACACACACTCAACACAACATAACACAACACAAGCTGTCGACTACAGCGTAGCTCATATTTTGTTGCTGATGTAAGAGTGGTTTGGGAGTCATTACAAGAACTCGTGCTGTTCTCAGTATGTTTTTATTATGTTTCTACTACACTCATAATGGATTTTTATTTTCAGCTCATTATGTAACATGTTGCACTTAGTTAGAGTCCAGAATCAAAGCTGAAGCTACTGGGACACGAAACCCTTAAATTGACAAATGTGCTTCTCTGTGTGTGTGTGTGTGTGTGTGTGTGACAGGAGCGGGTGTTCCTCAGTGTGTCCAATTACATCTTCACTGTGATCTTTGTGGGTGAAATGATGATCAAGGTAACCATAACAAGACACGTTTTCACACTTCACTACAAAGTCATTTTCTCATCTTACTTATAAAATAGCAATTTTCTCCCTGGGTGGGGATCAGAATAGCTTTCAGTCTCATTTTATACCTCATATTATTTTATTATTCCAGTAATTTAGCTGGATCTGTGTGTGTGTCTGTGTGTGTCAAGGTGGTAGCTCTGGGCCTGTACTTTGGAAACGGCGTGTACCTGCAGAGCAGCTGGAATATCTTAGATGGACTGCTGGTGTTTGTGTCGTTGGTGGACATCCTGGTCTCCATCGCATCAGCAGGTGGTAATCGAATCTTAGGCATCCTCCGCGTGCTTCGTCTGCTTCGCACACTGCGACCACTCAGGTGGGAGTACGGGAGATTTTCTCTTGTGTTTACTCCATTAATATTATCTGGTGTACTCATGCAGCATGTGTGTGTGTGTGTGTGTGTGTGTGTGTGTGTGTGTGTCGCAGGGTGATAAGTCGGGCTCCTGGTCTAAAACTGGTGGTGGAAACTCTGATCACATCTCTCAGACCCATTGGGAATATTGTCCTCATCTGCTGTGCTTTTTTCATCGTGTTTGGAATTCTGGGAGTCCAGGTAAACATTTATACTGTATATTCCCTGTTCATCCTCTGTTGGCTGAAGATAAGTCTCATTATTTTTGTTATTTTCACCCGGTTTAATGTGCCCAAACATCCAAAGCTTGTTGTCTTTTTTTGCTGCATGAAGAAACTGTTCACCGTGGTTTAAAATAAACGAGTCGCATCTCAGAAAATGCTTCAGGTAATAAAAAGTGAAGAGAAAAATTGGGAGGAAATGCAAATGAGCTGCTGATTATGCACCAGAGTCCCTGGAAGTAATTAAAAAACAATGGTTCAACTGCAGAGGGTTTGTGCTGAGTGTGTTTTTTAATCTGACTTTCACCTGGATTTTTGTATTATTAATTTCATCAATAAATTAACTTTATTACTCATTTATTTTCGGGAATTTTTGTATCCGTTTTTTAATATTCAAAACAAAATTATAAATTACATGTTTTTAATAAAAACTTAAAAATAACAAGCTCCAGTTGTACAGGATATAAAAGGAGGGATCAATAAGATTATCATGTAATCTGGGGACCAGGACCCCCCCATGGGGTCCCAAGATAAATCTGAGGGATCCCAAATAATTAGTGTAAGAAAGAAAAAAATATTTCTGTAACACAAAAACATGTTTATTTTATTTCTATTGTAGACTAGTAATTGCTTTTTGTGTATTTTGAAATACTGGATAGTTTCACCTTTTCAGGCCTCCTACAGATCCTTTATCTGTAATCTGTGAGTGAATGCACATCCACATTGCTTCATTTTAAGATACTAAGGTCTGTACTAAAAGCCATTCAATGTAAGCTCTCTATCTCTAGAGAATATACTAGTTTCCATTTCTGCAAATATTTCTGCAAATATTCAAATTAATTCTTGCACAGGAAATTATGCGTGATGAATGCTGAAGCTAATATTAACACACTGGCATGTATTTCTCAAAAACACACTACCACTGAATTATCTTCTAATGAGAACACTCCATGCTGGAGTGTTTCTGTGCTTGTAACGACTGTAAAGCAGACTGGACCAGATGGTACTTGGATATCTTAGCTGTAACATACAGCAGGTCTGTAGGCACTCGCGGAGTAATTTACTGTACACCAATACATCAATCTTATCTCGCTCTATGAGGCTTTGTTTACATTACCTTGAGGTTACAGTGTTCTTTTATGTTTTTATGTGTGCACACATCTGTCTGTGTATGCAGCTGTTTAAAGGGAAGTTCTTCCACTGCGAGGGGCTCGATGTGAGTAACATCACCAATAAAACCCAGTGTCTGGAGACAGGATACCGCTGGGTTCGACGGAAATACAACTTTGACAACCTTGGACAGGTTTGTCACACACATGTACACACACACACACACTCACACACACATCCAGGACATACTGATTGACAGCATGACGCTGATTTATATGTGTCTCACTCTTCCAGGCGCTGATGTCCCTGTTTGTGCTGTCATGTAAAGACGGCTGGGTCAGCATCATGTATGACGGCCTGGATGCTGTCGGAGTGGACCAGCAGGTGAAGACACACACACACACACACACACATACACACACACATACATAGGTTGTGGGAAGTGAAAAAATGAATATCAGGGAAACATACAAACCATTCAGGCAGTGTATATTGTATTTCACTGTGTTTTGGTTCTGTTTTGTGTCAGTCTCAGGCACCATTTGATCTTGTTTGTTTCAAGCAGAAAGGGCAAATATTTCAGGAGAGAAGGGAAGTGTAAGGGAAGAAAAAAGGCAGACGGATAAATAGATGTGAGTTGACAGTGCTTGCAGTTTCAGTGCTGACTCAGGATTTACATTGTCTTCTTGTTTATGCTCTCTCCTCTTCTTCCTCTCCGCCCCTCCTCACCCTATCTCGTCACTCTTTGGTCCTCCTCTTTTGCCTTCTTGTCCCCATGCTACCTCTCCTCCTCCTCTCTTCTTCCATTTTTCTCTCTCTGTCTCTCTGCAGCCAATAAGAAACAACAACCCTTGGATGCTGCTGTTTTTCATCTCTTTCCTCCTCATCGTCAGCTTCTTTGTGCTCAACATGTTTGTGGGCGTGGTGGTGGAAAACTTTCACAAGTGTCGGCAGCAGCAGGAGGAGGAGGAGGCGCGGCTGAGGGAGGAGAAACGACAGAGACGGTTGGAGAAGAGGAGGAGAAGTGAGAGAGCAGGGGGAAAGGGGGGGAGGAGTGCAAGACATATAATACATGGCCAAAAGTATGTGTACAGTATGTGGTATGTGATTGTTGAACATGACATTTCAAAACCATTGGAGTTAATATGCTGCCATAACAGCCTCCCCTCTTCTAGGAAGGCTTTCCACAAGAGTTTGGAACCTGGCTGCAGGTATTTGCTTCCATTCAGCCACAACTCCCATTTCTCCCAGTGTGCAATCTATTCTGGCTGCGTCGCAGCTGCTGGAGACGAACCTCTGCCACTCTAACCCATGTGTCAATGTCCGCTGGACCCGTGACCAGGGCATCTCACTCGCAGCTTATGTGTGGATCTTTTCACGTCGGGTCTATATTCGCAGTTCTCGTCTCTGAAGTGTGAAATTTACTTTTTAAATGTGCATAAATGCCTATATTTATTGATGATTTCCATGAATTTGATGTAATGATGCCTTCACTAGTTATTGTTATAGACATAATAGCAAAACTAGTTTTTCTTGTTCTCTTTCAATGCCTGTGAAGGAAGAGAAGGAATATTTCGGTTTTAATTCTGCTAGTATAATATGATACAAAATAAAGATAAAGGTGTACTGTGTATAGTATTTAAAAAAGTACAGCCATCTGTTACCACACTGATCATGAATCAGTTGCAAATGTGTGATCATTATGCTTGTAAAACACAACAAAATGTAAGTCAAACTGCTCTAAACAATATTGGAAATGTGGCTGCAAAAGAACAGATCATTTAAAGACTCGCCACCTCTGAAATGCTTCCAGTGGACATTTGAAAAGGTAATGGAGACGTGACGGAGCCTTTGGCGCAACCGGAATGCAACTTCCAGGATTAGTGAAGTCTGGCTCACATTCTTCCCAAAGGTGTTGAGATCAGGGCTCTGAGCAGGCCAGTCAGGTTTTTCCACACCAAAGCGGCAACCCTAAGAACATCCCTAGACCAAACATACACAAGACAGGGGCGTCCACATACTTCTGGCCATATATTATAGATGAACCTCCTTTTTTCTGCATTCATACTGTATGAGTACATGCGTAATTTCTGCTCAGAAACTCACTTAACGCTTCTGCACTTACACTTTTTTCTTTCTCTCTCTTGCTCTACCTCATTTCTGTCTCACGCCGTCCTTCTCTCTCTGCAGTGTAATCTTTAGTAGTGCTTTCCTCTTAGTCAGTTAACTGTCTGGCAGCAGACAGCGAGGGTTTCTGCCCAAAGACACCTTGAGGTGCCATGAAGTGTGTGTGCGTGCGTGTGCATGATGGATAGGACTGAATTCCTGAGGTGGCACTTTTAGTCTGTACACACACACACACACATGCACACTCACACACACAGCAGTGCGCCACTTGGCACCCACTTCATCAGTGACTTCATAGGCCTTATCATATTTTTCTTTCAGAAGCATTTTAATGACCGTGTGTGTGTGTGTGTGTGTGTGTGTGTGTGTGTGTGTGTGTGAGACACAGAGGCCCAGGAGAAGCCATATTACGCTGACTACTCCCCATTGCGTCGATCTATCCACACCGTGTGCACCAGCCACTACATGGATCTCTTCATCACTATCATCATCTTCACAAACCTCCTCACCATGAGCATGGAGCACTACAACCAGCCTCAGGTAACCATGGCAACACCTTCTACCACCTGCCCTAGAACCATAGTAATGAAGCGGTATGCGGTGGTACAGTACAGCTACAGTGGGGTTTTTGAAGTGTGTCTCTGTGTCTATGTGTCCTGCAGTACCTCGAGGAGATACTGAAGTACTGCAATTACGTCTTCACGGTGGTTTTTGTCATCGAGGCCATTCTCAAACTCATCGCTTTTGGCCTGCGTCGCTTTTTCAAAGAGAGGTATTCAAGCTCTCACATGAATACAAAGACACTCACAAACATATGGCTTCATCCTTAGAGAAATGGTGTGTGTGTGTGTGTGTGTGTGTGTGTGTGTGTGTGTGTGTCAAGATGGAACCAGCTGGACCTCGCCATTGTGTTGATGTCCATCATGGGAATCACACTGGAGGAAATAGACCTGAATGCTTCCCTCCCCATCAACCCCACCATCATACGCATCATGAGAGTCCTACGGATAACAAGAGGTACACGCACAGAGACACAAACACAAACAACACACAAACATGATGATATGTGGGCTGATAAGAGCTGACACATTGCAATGTTTCAGTGTTGAAGCTGTTGAAGATGGCTACAGGAATGAGAGCTCTGTTGGACACAGTGATTCAAGCTCTGCCTCAGGTAAGAGGCAGCACTGATGCTGTAAAATATACGATGTCTCTTTAACTGCTAGCCTGGTTTCCAGATCTGAAGAATTGCAGACAGCTTGTTTTATTTAGCGATGTATCAGGGCTGGCACTGACTGCCCCCCCCACATGATTCACTGACATCACTGATTCCCCCAAGAGACTGTTCAGTGTTAAACTAATGACACCAAATAGCCACCAAACAAGCATGAAGACATCCTCATGTTTAGCTAAAGCCTAATTGCTGATCCTTAAATTGATCAGTGTGGCTGATAAATCACTTCACAGCTGCTTTGGTGCGATTGTTTTGCTACTGGGTATCTGTGAGTAGATAAAATATGAACCAGAAAGTCCAGTCTGAAAGCTTATCACACACAAAGACACCACACAGCAATTTATTCTCCTCTGAGGCAGGATTGTAAAACTCTGTCAAATTATCACAGCAGCAGTATTTTTCTCCTCTGTTTCGATACATGCGAGGTGAAGAGAAAAATTAGCACAATGCTACAAGCTACACACAACCAAATATACTACCAGGTATGGACAATTGCACATATCTGATTGGCCAAAGCATTTCCGGATGACATTGCTCTGCGATGCGGCAAAAGCGATTTGTGAGGCCTGGTTCAAGTGTTTTTTTTTTTGTTTTGTTTTTTGCTGCAGCACCTGTCTTGTTGAGGATGCTGCGTTTTTTGATGCAGTGTCGTGAACGAGGCATTCACAAGCAAGGACTAAACCATCAACTGCACATGTAACTGTCTTTAGACACATTAGTGACTTGGCTCCGGGACTGGCAATGTCGTTTGGTCCGTCAACCACTTTGGGTCCAGTGTGACATATCTCGACTATTAGATGATATTGATGGTCCCAAGAGGATGAATCGTAATGACTTTGGTCCCCTGCCTTTTCCTCTAGTGCCACCATGAGGTTTATATTTGTATAGTGTGAAATATCTATTGGATGGACTACCATGAAATGTGGTTCACAGATTCATGTCCCCACAGGATGAATTATAATAACTTCTGTGATCCCCAAAATTTTAATTTGTCCAATACTTTGGTTTATGACCAAATACATGCAAAACTAATGACATTCTCATCAGCCTCAGCTGTACTTTGTTTTAAATACTAATGAGCAAAGGTTAGCATGCTAACACACTAATCTGAGATGGTGAACATGGTAAACATTAGTGCTAAATATCAGCTTATTAACATTGTGAGCGTGTTATCATATTGACATTAGCATTTAACTCAAAGCACTGCTGTGCCTACAGCCCCTCGTGTGACTCTTAAACTTCAGGAGGGGAAGGAGAAGGCTTCAGGAACGATCTACCACAGCCCCTGGGCTCAGTGGACCCTCAGGGGACCCTACCACAAATGAGAGAGTAGAGAGAGAAAGGGGGAGGGCAGGTGGTGCACGCTAAATGAGAACAAACAGGCATGCAGGGCAAGTAGACATTTATAAACTGTTTGCTCCTGAAATGCAGCTAAATTATATCCATTTTAATTTTTCCTCCCAAATTTGAATGGGTAATTCCAAAATCATAGCGCACTATCCCTCCTAGATCCCATGTTCGTCTACGCAGGTGTTCCAATAAACCAGCAGGAATCTGTAGTGCAGCAAAATACCCATGATCCTTCACTCTCTTCCCACCCACGAATAATGCCAATTGTCTTTGAAGTGACAGATCACCGGTGGGTATTGAACCCAGGTCTTTGCAGTGGTGTCCGGCTGCTTTTGCCCCTGCGCTTCATCAATAAGTTTATCCGTCATCTAATTGGACATCTACATACCTCCTACCATGGGGAAAGGCAAGCCAAGTCCCTGCGAATGGCTTTGTAATTAGAATAAACTGGCACGTTTGTGATTCATGAGGACTGGATCCAGGCTATGAAAGTTCACCTCTGTAACTAAAATCTGAGATATGATTCAACTCTAGGTATCATGATGGCTTCTAATAGTTTATATTAAACATCAATGCAATAAGGCTTCTCTGTCTATGGCCCCTTTCTATCTGTTTGCATGTCTGTGTCTCTCTCGATGTATACCGTACATGTCTTTTTTTCTGTGTATCATACACTGTATATATCTGTGTGTGCGTGTAACATGTCTGTCTAGGTGGGGAATCTGGGTCTGCTCTTCATGTTGCTGTTCTTCATCTATGCAGCTCTGGGAGTTGAGCTCTTTGGAAAACTGGGTTAGTGTGTGTGTGCGTGTACGAGCATGCATGCGCGTGGGTTAGCGTGTGTGAGTTTGTGCGTGCATGTGAGTGTGTGCATGCGTATAAATCGGTGTGTGTGTGTGTGTGTGTGTGTGTGTGTGTGCGCCTCAGCTGACACTGGTGAGATAGCCGTGGATTACGTAACATGCATAAATTTCGTTGTGTTACATACATTAATTATGTCAATTTAGAATCAGTGTTCTAATCAGTGCTCTAATCTACACACAATTCTCTTTCTTCTCTCCCCTTGCCTTCCTCTCCCACACTTACTGCCTCTAATACTCTTTTCCTCTTTTCATCCTCTTTCAGAGTGTTCAGACGAGAACCCATGTGAGGGTCTTAGTCGCCACGCTACCTTTGACAACTTTGGCATGGCTTTCCTCACACTCTTCAGGGTGTCTACCGGGGACAACTGGAATGGGATTATGAAGGTTATTTCTCTTCCTCTCCTTTTGCTCAGTGGGAGCTTTAAAGAAGACGGATAGACGACCGAGTCCATGTTGTCTGTGCATATGAGTGTGTCTCAAAGCATCGGTTATGATGAGACAGGCGCTGCATTAAGCCGAGAGAAGATCACTGTTTTTATGACAGACTAAGAGCTGCTGACATTAGAGGGTTAGGAGAGCTTATTATTCTTCTGTGACAGGCTCAAGGTCTTTTCACACCCAGAGCAACATCTCCTTCTGTTGGAGAAGAGAGGAAGTGCAACGTTGTGCATTAATAAATCACCTTAAATTCCGTTTATCAACTATGAGTTTTCTTGATTGCTTCATAATCTCTATCCTCCACTCTTACCCTCGCCGTCCAGGACACGTTGCGAGAGTGTCGCCCGCAGGATCGCCACTGCCTCACCTACCTGCCCCTGATCTCTCCCATTTACTTTGTCACCTTCGTCCTCACGGCTCAGTTCGTGCTGGTCAACGTGGTCGTAGCCGTTCTGATGAAGCACCTGGAGGACAGCAACAAGGAGGCACAGCTGGAGGAGATGGAGGAGAGGGAAGAGAGGAGGGAGAGGGAGGAGATGAGGGAGAGGGAGGAGGCCAACCGACGCCTCAGTACTGCGTCTGTGGGCGGAGACCTGGGGCCAAATGTGGACACACCTGCCCAGGTAACGGACAGAGTGCGTGTTCACATTTCTGCATGTGTGAGAGGGAAGGGAGTGGAGGTGACAATAACGATGACAGCGGTGGTGATCTCATGTGGCAGGTGCAGGTTGAGGATGAGGAGTGTTCCCATGGCAACCTGCTGAGCATGGGACGCATGCTGTCTCTCCCCAGCGACAGTTACGTTCAGCCACTCAGATGCTCCCCTTATCCTCCCATTGGCCATGAGGCCCACTTCGGCTACAGCTACTCAGGTAATTTGGATGTTTATAGCCAATTAAATTAAGGGACAGCTTTTACTGTGCTATAACCACTAACTGATTGCTGTAAAAATGATTGCTTCCATAAATAGCATACAAGGCAATTGAGATGTGATGTGGTACAACGAGAGGCACTGTTATTAAGAGGGAGATATTGTTTTAATATTAATGACAAATTGGTAGGACTAGTGTATGCCTTTTTTCCCATTACTGCTGGTCCATCCCACCCTTAGTTTTTCCACTTGTGACATCACACTGGGAGCCACTGTAGAATAGCTTTGTTAAAAGTGCAAATTCATCAAATCAAAACAGTGTAACACTGAGTTTAGTTTTAGTTTCAGATAAATTACTAAAAATGACACTAGAAAGTAATGAACAGAGAGAGGGGGAAAGCCCAAAAACCTCCACTTATACTTTATAAATCAATACTCACAATCACAAAGATATACTGTGTGTAGTTTATGACATAAAAAAATAATTATAAAACCCAGGTTGGCCTCTTTTAATCATCTTGTTTAGGACTTATATAGTTTTATAACTATCAACAAATCCCATGAATAGACCAAAAACCAGCGATGTGTTAGTCCGTCTCTCAATACTTTGAGACGTCCCTACCCTGTTTATGGCACTCAGCTCCACAGGCCCATTCATTCCAACTGATTTTTTATTTAATGTATACTTTCATTTGTTAAAAAAATAGTTGAATATTCCCTAAAACAGCAGGGCACTGTAGTCTTTAGCAAACGTTACTCAAACAGGAGTGTCATTTGTTGGGGTCTATTTTCAGCTGCAGATTAATACATATTGGGTGCTCCAGTGAGTGTTCACAGCAGCAGGACGGTGTGTGTGGGACTGACTCAAAATAAACTACAGTGTTTATTTTCACAGGGATGAAGGAACATGTCACCCAGTGCAACAGTGTGGTTCATTGATGTGTTTTTGGACAGAAATGGAGCTCTATGGCACAGAGGAATAAGCTTTATCAGGCTGTGGATACACAGACAATACTTAATACTTAATAGGCTTTGGGATACTTTTTAATAGCTGTTAAGAGTTCCCTAAGATTGGACTCATATATCTTATAGAAATATTGTAATATTAATTATATTGACCTCTGCTAATCATATGAAGACTGTCTGGTTGAGTAAGAGTGAATCTGTGCATTGGTTTGAAACAAGGCATCAAATGATCTTTTAACTTTTCCTCTTGTGTTGTATGTTGGATATAAAAGTATGTATTTGGAAAACATTAACATCATTGAAGTTTCTGAAATAAAGGAGTTTGTAGGGTCCATGGATGTGAGGAGAACTAGCTCCATGTTTTACCGGTGCTTAAATAATATCTCTAACAGCAAAAAGTCTACACAATCCTTGTTTTCAGCACTTCCCTCTTTAGAAATACTGTATCTCATTCAGATTTTTTCTTTTTATCAGTGTGTCTGTATGATCTTTGCCACATTATTTTCTGCAGGCTCCATGTCCTCTCTGGGCTCCAGTGGAGGCGGCTCACTGCTGCAGGTTCCAGGAGCTCTGCCGGCCATCAGCCACGCTTCACTGGGGTCTGGACGCAGCTTGAGGCCAAAGATCTGCCTCAACACCTTTCAGAGCATCGACAGACACTCCCCGCACAGGCTCAGTCCGGCTGACAGCATAGAGGGATACAGGCTTAGTCCGGCTCACAGAATAAACAGACACAGACTCAACTCAGCTCACAGCATAGATGGATACAAGTTCAGCCCGTCCCATCGGATAAACAGACACAGACTCAGCTCTGCTCACAGTATGGATGGATACAGGCTCAATCCAGACCACAACACAGACAGACCTAAACTCATGTACAGCCACAGTATAGACAGACATCCCTCACTCAGACTGAGTCCCACCCACAGTGCCAGCAGAAGTCCTTCTCATTGGCTCAGTCCTGAAGACAGTTTAGACAGAAACAAGCTGAGTCCCTCCTACGTTCCAGATAGTTCAGTCCTGAAGAGACCAGCATCCTTCCGCATTGCGAGCAGACAGTTACGGAGACAGGTGTGTTATTATGACCGCTTCTCTTCTCTTCTATATTTTAACTCTTTAACTACCAATCTTTACATTTTTTGACCATTTTCAAATGCATGCTGTACAGTCTTAGATTTTTAAATTATTTTTACTGCCATTCTATGCATCCATTGGTTTCCATTAATTTCCATATAGTTGAAAATCTATTAGCAGACTCTTGAATATGCTTGCGTTGTGTGTTTTGTCACAGTGATACAGTACAGACTTCAATCTGCAATTAAACTGCATCAATACACAATGATAATGTAGCTTTCACAAAGATTTATGCAGACCTTACTGCTAATTGATTTTCATGCTGTATGGAAATGAATGGAAACCAATTGATGCAATTGATGCATTTGCAAAAACATATGTTTGTTAAAGGTTGATGAGATGACGTTTTTATTGTAAAACATTCAAGTCCATCTGAATATGACACTCACATATCTGTATGTACATTGAAAGAGTTATTGGTTGCTGTAATTGTTTCTCCTCTCCATACTGACTGTGAAGAGTTCCCTTCCTAGAGTGACGATACTGTACAACATGGAGGACAAAATCTACAGTCCTCATTCTGTGCAAAAATGCTTCAGTTTCAAAGTTCAGACGCAGCTGATATAAGCTGAGTTAGACAAATCAAGTGGGTGTCTTCCAAAATGACTGATGATTTTAGTATGAAATTCCCTTTTTGTGTTTCCCTGGAAAGTGTTTTCTTGTTGAGCTGCTGTGGAGGAATATTTCCTGTTAGTCGCATATAGATAGATATAAGAAAATACCCACTTTATTTGGCTCAGGAACTCAGACTGCTGAAGACTCGTATTATCTTCAAATGAACTTAAGAATACATAAAAATAAAGAACAAGGACTTTGGATTTTGTCTCCCATGTTTTACAGTGTAGTCGCGCTAGGAAGGGATTGCTTCATGGACAGGAGCAATGATTACAGTGAGCAAAAACTCTTTAAATGCAGTTTAAGATCCTTCAGAATTCCCTATCTTGGTCTGTTGTGTACTGGATAATAAACTCTTATAAAATTGTACTTCTGCACAGGGTTGGGAAGTAATGATTTTTGGGTTTATAATTAGAAAAAATGACTGAAAACGGTTGTCACCATTCTGTATTTGTGTTTTCTGCAAGCATTATTGTTTAACTTTGTTAAAGTTGCAACAGACTGCATTTGTAAATTGTGATCTTCTGTTGCTGTTTTCTCATAGTGTATTTTTTATAAAACATTTTCAGATTTATTTTACTTGCACAACCCAACACACAATGAAGCTTGTGTCGTCTGTGTGTGTTTGTGTCTGCAGGAGGCTGTGCGCTGTGACTCTCTGGATCAGAGCGGGTCAGCTGACGATCTGGCAGAGCCTCACCTCACTGTGCCCACCATCTCTTCCACGCCGCCACGCCAGCGATCGTCCAGTGTACACACACTGAAATATACACACCCCCAGAGGGTCATCTCATGCAGGAGCCACAGCCGGAGCCACAGTGAAACCACTGGACAAGAACATGTACCTGAGCAGGCCATCTGCGGCTCGCAGCCAGAAACAGATGTGGAGAAGAGGCCTGTCACCCCGCAGAGCCTGTCCAGTCTGAAGGTCCCCAGCGGTGAATCCACCTTATCAGCGCCGCTTTGTAGCTCCAGAGCGGCCAGCCCCGGCCCCCAGTTAGACGACACCGACGAGGAAGTCAGCCGCATTAACAGTTCTGTTCACACACACTCACACACACAACCTCCTCCCAGCTCCTCACACAAAAGCAGACACCTTACCCCGAGCCCCGGGGAGCACAGGAGCCGCCTCAGCCAATCAGTGTCTCCGGTGTCGGGCAAGAACAGGAAGCAGAGGATGAGCCCGCCGCCAGAAGAGGAGCCGGTTACTATGGCAACCCAGCTGATGGACAGCAGTGTTGATCTGAGAAGGCGGACTCTGTCATTTGATGCCACAACCCCCTCTCCTAATCAACCAGAGGGAAGTTCTGTGGATGACTAAACAAACTCAGTGACGCTGGATTGGTTATTCTCTAAAGTGGAGGAGCCTGATGTGCTGCTGAAGCACACGAGAGGGGCGGGAGCCACAATCCAAAACAGGAAGGATACTTGTTTTCTGTTTAGGGCCCCGCCCCTCACCTCGTCCCGTTCAATCACAAGATTTTCACAGGGTGTGTGAGCAGAACTCTTTCAGACTGTGTGTGTACGAGTGTGTATGTGTTCAAAGATGCACACAAGAAGATGTTTCCTTTTCTTCTATCATAGTCCTAGCTTTAGTTCAGACATAGTAGTCACCCCCTGCTATATTTACTCAAACACTAACCTTCCCCTTGCTTGCTCTCCTCCTGCCCTCACTTTCATCCTTTTCCCTGCACCTCAAGCCTTGGTCAGAGTACAAAGGTGCCGTACGGATTAAGTTACAGACTGATCTGCTCATAGACATGCTGACAGATAACACAGCCAGGGACTGCAACTAATGATTATTTTAATTATCAATTAATGTGCAGATTACTTTCCTGATAAATCAATTCATCTGTTGGTCTATAAAACATCAGAAAGAATGGAAAAAGGTTCATCATAAAGTGACGTCTTCAAATCTTCAAATAGCTTTTTTTGTCCCACCAAAGTCCAGTATCCAAAGATATTCAGTTCACTATAATGACACAAATCTTCACATTCAAGAGGCTTGAACCATCAAATATTTGGCATTTTTGCTTGAAAACTGCTGATTTATTTTATCAATCAACCAGTTTTTTCAGCTCCACACACAGCATCTCATTCAGTCAAATCCCCTAATTTCTCGCTCTGTAGTGCAGAAATTAGTTTATGTTTACAAAATAAATTTTTAAGTGATAAAGAATTTTATATGTAAATGCTTAATTTGTAATCGCACGCTTATATAGATTGGTGCAGGCACATTTTATCAGACTTATTCCTCCAAAAAAAGAAACAAACAAAAAAAACAAAGTGTACAGCAGCTTGTTAAAAGTGGAGCAAAATGAGAATCTTATATCTAACCAAGTGGGAGTTTTTGTTTTTTAATATGGCTGATCTTACTATTTTTCATACCTCTTAACCTACAGTAAACTGCCACTGGAAGTTGCTTGATCATTCTCGGACTGCAGTCAAACATGGACATCTTTGTGATGTTTGAGAAACCTCCCACGCCTGAATCCACCCAACCCTGACAGTCAGAAAAAAAAAAATCAATTTGCGCTTAGAGCCTCTGAGTTAAAACTGTGTAGTGTGACCTAGGCTTTAGTAGTTTCTACCTCGCTTCTTTCCTGATCCCACCCATTCGAATGTTCAGTCAGCTTAGTTTCTCACCCCCTCCACTTTCCTTTTCTCTGTCTTAGTATTCTCAGGGTAGAGGTAGTTCAGACCACGCAGGTGAGTATGAAGCATGTGATCAGAGGTCTGCAGAGTTAGATTGCCCCCTGCTGTCTGAAGCTGGAGCTGGCCCGTCTCTCCTGACGTTCGAAGAGATTATACTGCATGGGTGCCGGGTGAAATTTAGACAAGAGCAGCTGTACAGAAGGGCTTATTCAGGTGATACAACGGTGTAAAACTTTGTAGAAAAAGGCTAAGATTATATTTTATTAACACAGCAGCGATGATATGAGAACTACAAAGGTGAATTTCTACATTTTTGAATGTCTGTATCTGCTGGCGCTGGTGATGATGATGATGATATCAGCTTTATAGGATGTTGATTATAATGATGATGATGACTCTGGATGATGCAAATGTTCATAATATTGTATAATGTTCCTGCAGAATGAAAGCAGGGAGTTATATACAGTAAGCTCACCTGCAGTAACATTATTGGACAGTGCTGGAATAAAACCACTTCCTGTCTGACTTTCATTTGACTCCATAACCTCGCTTCTAAATCTGTCCTTTCCCCCTATATAAAGAGGTAAGAAGAAC
Organism: Macquaria ambigua; assembly: GCA_008360985.2. Taxonomy (NCBI): domain Eukaryota; kingdom Metazoa; phylum Chordata; class Actinopteri; order Centrarchiformes; family Percichthyidae; genus Macquaria; species Macquaria ambigua. The sequence continues at coordinate 6,291 of VMKM01003900.1, read as the reverse complement.
ACAGCCACTTAATCCAAAAATAAAGCTAACACACAGCTGCTGCGTGCTGCTGCTAATGAATTCAACATAACTCCAGTAACCTATCTAATTATGGTCCTCCAGCAGATGTTGATTAATGTGCCACGACACATTCTTGGATCTTGGTCTCCATACATAATTATATTAAAAAAGAGTCACACGTTGCAAGAAGCAAAGAGGAAATTATTTAAAGATGATGTGAACAAACAAAGGCAGACTCACAGCTCTGATGGTAATGGTGGTGGTGGATAGATTTTATTTTTCATTTTACCACTTCAGCATATCACAATTAAATATTTAATCACATGAATATTTTACACTGAAACACTATAGCATTCAGAATGCATTAAGCTGTCCTGCCTTTATTTCCTTGCCAAGAAAATGTACCAATTTCTGCAAGTTCTGCCACCCTCACTCGCTTCCTCACAATCTATTGGTCAAGCTGCCTGTCTGTCTCAATTTCAGCCAATGGGAGGCCACAGGTCTGCAGGGCAGCTTGTGATTGGTCAGACTGACCGAGGGCAAACAGAAGAAGATAAACGGAGCTACACAGCTTCACTGTCCTCCATATTTCCTTCACTAAAGACCTTGTATCCCTTGATAAGGCAGATGGAGCATCATCACTGATCTACATCTATGTTAATCTGCACCTCACCATATGAACATGCAGTCAAGGTGTGTGTATGTGTGTGCTTCCAGGTGTATATAGGCTACATGTTTTTCCAGGTGTTAGTGAGTACAGCTGTGTTTTGCGTGCGTCGATATCTGTGTGTGTGTGTGTGTGTGTGTGTGGATGAACAGAAGACAGTATTCTTGACACAGAGAGTTACAACTAACTAAGCTGAGCCAGCAGTTGCCATGGTGAAAATAGATCATACATCACATGACCCAAAATCCCGCCAATCCCAGGAGAGGATGGAAAGCCACTAATCAGCGAGGCAGGAAGCAGTCCGTGCCCGCGTTGTATGCAGTGTCGTTCAACTCACACCTCCTCTTTCTTTCTTTCTTTCTGTCCATCTGTCTATCTCTAGAAGGCAGGAGCCATGGGTCTCTGCTGTGTGAGTTTCTGGGGGTCCAGGGTTTCAGTGAAGGGCGGGGCTTGATAGGGGTTGGTGGTTACTATGGTAGCTCCGTTGGCAATGGGGTACGGTGTGGCTCGGGCGTTGCTGGGGGCGGGATCCAGGTGTTGCCATGTGAACAAGTTCGTGTTGCTGCCGGTTAAGAAGCGCCGCAGTGCGCTCAGCGTCAGTACAGCCTGTTAGTAACACACACAAACACACAAACAAAAACACACGATTAGCAGAGGGTGTTAGTTACAGACTGATTTGCATCAGAAACACGTGAATACTGTTCCACGTTAGGAGTCTACAGCCATGCTAGCAGCTCTGTGAGGCTGTATGTAGGCACAGCGGTGCTTTGAGCAAAACGCTAACATCAGTGTGCTAACACACTCACAGTGATAATGCTAACATGCTGATGTTTAGCAGGTATAATGTTGACTAGGTTCACTGTCTTAATTTAGCATATTAGCATGCTAGCATTTGCTAATTAGCGCTAAAAACAAAACACACCTGAGGCTGATCATCAGTTTTGCAGGCATTTTGGTATAAATAAATGTATTGGACAATTTGAAATATTGACCTAATGGTGGCACTAGATCAAAATTTAAGGGATCACCAAAGTTGGTAGGATTCATCCTCTGGAGACCATGAGTGCCTGTACAAAGTTTCATGGCAATCCATTCAATAGTTGCTGAGATATTTCAGTCTGGACCAAAGGGGAGGACCGACCGACATAGACTAGAGCCACTCCTCCAGGGGTTCCCATAACCTAAACTTTTAGGAACCTTGTGAGGCTTTGGTTCTAGGTTCCTCCTTCAGTGTCCACTGTATACAGCATTTACAAACTGGGACGTGTAGATATTCATCTGGGGCTGGCACAAGCTGGTCTGCGGCCCAAAATTTAATCCAGCGTGTCAAATCACTTCACAGTTTTGTGATCAGATCTATTGTGATCCATCAGTTTTCTATAATCTTTTCAATGTTAATCTCTGACTCCTGAATTGCATTGTTCTCCTATTCGATAGAGATTCAGTGGTAAAATGGTGGTTACTGTTTGTCCTCCTTGTTATGATGTATGAACACATCTGCTAGCTTAATCACAGTGCTAACAGCAACTCCTGAAAGTTCCTGGAACATTTATTATTACATCCTGAGCAGTGCCAAAAATGAGTTCCAGGAACTCGTCTCCAAAGTGAACAGAACAGTGGAAACAAAAACAGAAAATGTTTACATGTTACATTACATTTCATCAAGTTCCTGTAGTGGAAAAGATATATTACATAAACCTGGACACCTGCACAGTTTGGTTAGAAGTTACTCAAAACAGAAAGAAGGAGGATTGAAGAAACTGGAGCAGCTGAGTACAAAAGCTTTAGGTGACTTTGGAAAAAGATTTAGTATTGTCCTTTCATAATGTTGGTGGACTCACAAAAAAAAATAGTCAAACTCAGCTTATAGTAGTCCTTAGTATGTGTTAAACTCCATAATGCTGTATCCTCAATTTCCAATAAAGCAACTTGAGAGCATCTTATAGTATTAGACCCTCCCTGTTCGGTAAATCCCCTCATCTTTCAAACTCCATGCCCCCAGTTTCTAAGGCAGATTTGTGTTAAAAGTTAGTCTCACTCTCAACCCAAGCTGAAACAACCCTAATGACATCACTCAGGTAATGTCCTCAGACATTAGAAAGCCAGAAGATATTATACAACTGTTTTCACAGGCTGAGTTGTCCTCCTCTTGACTAGTAAACCAGCTTTAATGTGTAAAATCAATAGACTTCCCCAAAGAGAAGCCAAAGTCAAAAGAACATTGATTTCGTTTTCTGTCACATGCTATAAATTCTCTACAGAAGAATGTCAGAATAATTTATCACAGAAAAAAAAAAGATTTGACAGACTAAAAAAAGATCTTTTGTAATTGTGCTTCCTTGACACAATTACAGCTGAACCTCTCCACATCCTCTTGACAGTGAGATGAATGACTGCTGTAGGTTCGGTGGTAAGACTGTTTTAACAGGCTCCATTGAGTCATCAATGGATAATAAATCAGTCGGTTTCTGTCTGACTGGCAATGTTTTCTGGCCCTGCAATTCTTTTTCTTTGAAATCTTGTACTTAACCAGGGAAGTCTCGCTGAGAGCAGCTCTTTTTCAGGAACACCCTGTTCACATCCACACAGTTACACACATTCACACCTGGAAAGCAGAGCCGCAGTCGGACCTGTCCGCCACTGAGCAGCTCAACTGGAGCAGCTGGGAGTTAAGGGCCTTGCTCAACACCTTAGTGGTTGTAATGAAGGACATGCAAGTGCTGCTCTTTCACTTTCCCCACCGAGATGCTGGTCAGTGGATTGAACTCAAAAAACTCTAACCTCTAGGCCACCACCCCACAAATTCATTATAGTTTCGATTATAGTAAAGACAGATTAACCACAAACAAATCCATGAGAAGTGAAAAACTCTGAGTATTTGGCAATTATTAGTCATTATTGCTTGTTTACTTTCAGTGGAATTATATCGTAATAATACGATCATACTGTGAGATAATTCTTTTAAAAACTGTTAAATTAAAATGAATGATTCCAAGCAAACTTATAACATAGTTTTTGCAGTTTTTTTGTTTTACACATATGAAGAGTTTCTTCTGATGCAAAACAGTGGATCACTGCACATTGCATTGAGCATAAATTTGATTACCTTATATGGGATAAATTGCATATACATACATTACATACGTATATATCAATATTAGAAAAACATTGAATATACTATATATTTTCATATCAACTTCAACCATATCACCCAAACGCCAATTCTACTATTAAACTAGTGTCACTGAACAAAACCTGACCCTGCATGACAAACTTTCAGACGTGTGTGTGTGTGTGTGTGTGTGTGTGTGTGTGTGTGTGTGTTAGACTAGTGAGAGGGTGGGAGGGGTCCTAGGCAGGAGCCTCTGCTTGTCCTCCATGAAGGAAATGCTCTTAAATCTGTTCATTGCCAGCAGACACTGATAACCCTGGAATACACACATACACACAAACATGATGATGATGATGATGATGATGAACACCAACACACACGAGTGGACACACAGACGGAGGACAGGTGTGCACACATACGTATAAACATACAGACCCAGGTAAGGATGGAGAAGAAGCAGAACGCGATGGTGGCTCGGGCGGCGTCGGAGCCCTGGGCCAATGGCAGCTCGTCTGGAGAGGTAGCCTGCCACTGATTGGCCAGAAAACAGAAGCCAACGAACCACAGGAAGCTGGCAAGACCTGGAGGCGGGACACAGAGGGGTCAGAAAAGGTAATGTGCATCATCTTTTAAATCTTTTCTTAAAACTTTACTTTTAATCGGAGAGCTTATCCTGATTTTACAGAATATTACTTTTTTTTCACTTGAGTTATCTTTTCTTTCCTTTATTTCTTTAAATATCTTTGTTTCATGACATTGTTTCAACCGCTGCTGTTAACAATCATACTGGCAAAACTTTCTAACTGTATCCACTGACATTCAATCTATAAGTGAAAATCATGTGAACAGTAACAACAAATCTAGTTGACAGTCATGCTAGCAGTTCTGAGGCTCTACTTAGGCACAGCATTGCGTTGAGCTAAATGCTAATGTCAGCATGCTAACATGCTCACAATGACAATGCTAACATTTGCTTATTAGCACTAACCACAAAGTCCAGCTGAGGCTGAACGTCATTAGTTTTGGTTTGTCATAAACCAAAGTTTTGTACAAATGTAACTAACGTTGGCACTAGATGAAAGGTCAGGTGATCACCAAACAATACAATTTATCCTCTGGGGACCATGAATATTTGTACACCATTTTGTGCCAATCCATCTAGTAGATGTTGCGATATATCAATGGATATGTGAAAACTTTGACATGCTGGTGGCGCTAAAGTAAAAGTAAAAGGGGATCTTGTCATGTCGTCGGCCAGCAGAGACTCCAGGAAGTTTCTGCACCCGGCCAAGAAATAGTGCCGCACATTAACCAAAGTAAAACCATAATGTGTCGTTTTTACAGTTTGGTTTTCATCTGGATTAAACAGAGGAGATATAACATGGTAGTTTTATCTGGTAGGTGGCTTTTGATACCGTTCGACAGAGCCATGCTAGCTGTTTCCCTCTGTTTCCAGTCTTTGTGCTAAGCTAAGCTAGCCAGCTGCTGGCTGTAGCTTCATTTGTACTGTAGAGACATGAGAGTGGTATTGATCTTCTCATCTAACTCTCAGAAAGAAAGTGGATGTGCGTATTTCCTAAAATGTCCTTTCAAGTTACTCTAAGGACTGGCACGTACCACACATTAGGGAATTTTTTTATTTCTTTTATTTAACTGGATTTTGTCTCATGTCTTTACCTCATTCTATTTTTAATCTGGGACAATTTTATGTCTTTCATATACCTAAACGTTTTTCCATTTGCTTTAAATATCGTTGGTTTTTTTTGTAAATTTCTCTACATATTTTATAATATTTGTTCAACAACTGTCCATGATATTTGTGTGCATATGTACCAGAGAAGACGAGGTCCAGCAGGACAGCACGTCTTCTGTCCCTGACGCTGCTGATGGAGGGAAAGTAAACGTCCAGGATCAGGAAACAGATGCTGCCGAGGAAACAGGCCACGCCCACAGTGACACCGTAGTTACAGGCATCAGCGTTGTTGTTGAAGACGCAGAGCAAACGCTCGCTGCCGATGTTGATGTAGCCCTCGTTCACGATGCAGCTGAACACCACCATGGAGAAAACCTGCAAGACACGTGGGGCCGGTTTATTATCTAACAGGTAGAAGAGAATGAACTCACACTGGAGTATGAATGCCTTTCATTCCTCATACATGCCACACACCAGTACAAACATCAAGATACAAATATAATATAATTATGTTCAATTCAATTCAATTCAATTCAGTTTTATTTATATAGCGCCATATCATAACAAAGTTATCTCAGGGCACTTTTTCTAGTAGAGCAAGTCTAGACCGACTCTTTATATTTACAGAGGCCCAACCTTTCCCACCATGAGCAAGCACTATGCGACAGTGGCAAGGAAAAACTCCCTTTTAACAGGTAGAAACCTCGAGCAGAACCAGGCTCTAGGTGGGCGGTCATCTGCCTCGACCGGTTGGGTTGAAGGGGGAGAGAGAGAGCAGGAGGAAAGAGAACATACAGTAGCACAACACAGTTCCACACA
>VMKM01003899.1:0-26432 GCA_008360985.2 Macquaria ambigua | reverse complement strand
TGTGTGTGTGTGTTGAGTATAGCACTACGCAAATTCTCCACTCTCTCCTCCCAGCAAACACACACTCTGTCGTTTTCTGTACTCACATGCCCTCTCTAACCAAATTTCTCACTGCCAGTCTCTGTTCATGTGTAGCTCATTCACTCTCTCTCTCTCTCTCTCACACACACACACACACACACACACACACACACGCTGAGACAGAGCAGACTATAACAGAGTAGTAAAAGGCATGCAGCAGCAGGGCAGAGCAGGACACCGAGTGCCTGACTTCCTGTGCCTCGTGTTCTTCCTGAGCTCTTAATGAGTCCTGTTACAGTAAAACACCACCTCCTCTCTCAGTCCATCCCTTCTCTCCCTCTTTCTCTCTCTTTCTTTTCTTCTTCCTCCCTCCTCCTCCTCTCCTCTCTTACTTGTATAATTCCAATACATTTACATGTACACAATTGGCTCTATTACTGTGACTACCCATATTAAGGTAATACATGTTTAAAGCAGCTATAATCAATATTGTTATATTAACAATGGATCATAATGACATAGATAAATATCACCAGCCTCTGTAGTTTTCTATGAAATTATATTTGCACCTCATTCCTGAGACTATACACTGTTTATAGCCTTAAAAATAACTGCATATCGTTTCAGCTTGTTTTGGTTTTACAACCTGTAACTTTTGGTTCGCTCTCGCTGCTCTCATCAGTGTAATTTCCAGCAGCAGCAGGCAGCTGTTTTCAACGAAAAAGCTCTAAAAACTGACTGTACACCACCTGCTCAGCACCAAACAGCAGACAGACAAAGTTAGCAACTAGCTGGTGAACACAGTGGAGCATTTAGCAGCTGAAGAGGCAGATATTTTTCTCAGGACTTTGTGAAAACCAAAGCAGAGCAAAAAGGAGAGTGACTTAAATTCATCAGGTGGCCAAAACACAACTCAGAAGTAATGCTGATGCTGCTTTGTGTCTCCTGGAAATGTAAATAGTCAACTGTTCGCTAACACGTTCGCCACAACAACGTTATGGCAAACGTAATATGTCAGTGTTGTGTTAACATCTTGCCCCCAAGTGGCTACAAATAAGTTAAAGCACATGAATAGTTTAACATTTTGAGAAATATAATTATTTCTTTCCAAGAGTGAGATGAATTAACATGTTGTATCTCTGTTATTTAATCCAAACACAAACAGAAATGTAGAAATGACAAGTTGTGGTTTTCTGAGGAGTTACGGGCTTGTACTATTTCTTGCTGAACAAGAGTGACAGAGTCTTGACGTCACAATGAGGTTGCCAAGTTTGGTAGCGACCGAGACCTGCAACCCATGTTATAGCCGTTTAAAAAGTCTTTCCTCCTTTATGACCTGGGCAAGTAGTTGGTATGAAAATGTCACAGACTATTCCTTTAAGAGTAGTTTGACAATCAGACTCTTTTCCCAAATATGTTGTCAGACATACACTGTGTACAAAATATCAAACTGTATTGGGCGGCCACGGGGAAACAAGTTTTCTCCAAACGCTTGTGGAGATTCAAAGTGTCAGACATCAAGTAGGCCTCTGTTCGTTGTTTGACTTTTAGAAAACTACTTACTCATGAACACAGAGACACACATGGAGACTCGTGGTCTCAGTCAACACTCTCACCACTGTGTGTTTAACTGCAGCTCCTGGACTCTACCGGAGGCGTTTCGTCAACGTCAGGGCTGGTTTGAAAACGTCCTCTGTCAGGCCACACTCGCTGGAGATGCAGGCTGCTTAAAAAGAGCCACAGACCTGAAGACATGCTGAAAGAAGTCCTTGGTATGTCAATGGACCGCTCACTGAGAGAGAGAGGGAGGGACGGTGCACACTGTATGTAAACAAGAGAATCAGTGGATCACTGTGATAACACCTTTCAGTCTGAAGCATTGACCCAGGAAAAAAACAGCAACAACGTCTACTTTATTTTCTGTGTACTTCTCATTTCTCGTTTGGTAAAACACATTTTGATTTGTAATATCTTGTTTAAAAAATGGTCGTACCTCATTGAGCCACCTCTATCAGTCGGTTCAAAGTATGTCAGGCCCAAAACAATCTCCAGGATTTCACTGCGGATCTCAAACCCAGACCTGCTCAGGTAGCTTCCTCCCAGGAAGTTAGCGGCACAATTGATCCTGGCTTGTGGCTTGTTTATGGTGAGTTTTCAAAAGTTACCATGTTTTTTTTATTTGTAGTTTAGTTTCAGAGGAGGGCTGATTGAACAGAATGATGTGAATACATACCCACAAAAACATTGTGACAATTCTGAAATATTTTTTAAAAATGCTGCTCAACCAATCAATTGAAATGTCCATTAATCGTTAAGGTAGTATTGCTAACTTTGCTGGTTATAAACTGTTATATTTCTGGATGTGTTATTAGTGGTTTAAAGACTTTGACAGTGTGTTAAAACATCATATTCTCCTAGATAAACACAGTTAACATTGATTAAACAACTCCCGCCCCTGTATGTGATACTGGTGTGCCACAAGGCAGTATACTGGGTCCTTTACTATTTTATCTGTATACCATGAATTCTCAAACAAATGCCAGTTATTTAAATAATGGCTGATCTCTAATAACAGTTACCAGGGTTCGATTGACAGCTTTTTCTCACCAGACCAAACAAACCGCATTAACTGGGCGAACACACCAGACCGAAATGTTTTAACCGAAATAAAACAGGGTAGGTGTGAAAGCAGCCTAAGTCTCGTTCTTATTTGTGTAAAGCCAGTAAAGCTAGAAAGGTTTGATAGAAAGGAGAGAGAGAGAAGAGTTCTTTGAGTATTTATTTTATATTTTATATTTAAAATAAGGACATTTTTTTGTCCTTTTAGTCCTTTTAGCCAGTCTTCACTTCTTCAAGCTGACAGTTAGGTTAAGAATCAGGATTAGGGTTCGTTTATGGATGATAACCTGATGCTTTAATACCCCCCACCCGCCCCTTGCCCATCCCACAACCTCCCCCCCACCCCTCGACCGCACACGCTCAGATCTCGCTGCGTCAGCCCAGGCGCTGTATGGCGTCCTGCATACCGTTGGTTCAGACCACAAAACACACACTCTTCAATGGCTGCCCTTTAATCGGACGACCAACACACACCCACAGCGCTCTGGGCCCATGCCTTTAATGATCAAAATAGCCTCCGAACACTGAGGAGAGAAGAGGCTGGTGGTGGAAGAGGAGCTCTGAAGTTGTGTTTTCACTGTCCTGTTTGGTCAAACAGTCTAACCAGGAAAAACATTTGCCTTTCTTCACTTTTATGGGTTTGATCTTGGTATTAATGTAGAAGCCAATCAGCCTGTAGATGTCACAGTTGCTTGGTATTAATGAGCCCTAAAAGTTGTTCCTGCCAGTACATTAAGATTAATTCAACTTGTTTCAATATACAATCAAGAAACATGATGTTTTTGACCACTCGTAGCGCTATGGAGCAACGTTTTTACATGTGGGTGATGTGATACACATTCCTGCCAATGGTTTCACATTATTCCACTGATCCACAGGTGGCAGTAACAAGCCAAGAAAGACAGTAATGCGCCAGCAAAGGAAGTGAGGAAGAGGACTGCAAGCTCCTAAACATGGATGTTAACAATGCAGGTTTCAAACTTTTTAGAAAAATCGGCTTTACAAGTGTTTTATGAGGAAGGAAATGTATTCAACACGTTTGTCAGACCTCAAGGATACAAACGTTTTGGTGAGAAACACTGAATGTAAACAGAAACTGTGTTCACACACTGAGTAGAAAAAAACCCGTTAACAATAATTTTATTTTAGTTATTCTAGGTTTTATTCAACCAGGAACGCCGCAATGAGATCAAAAGAGAAGTGCTTATTTACAAGCAACGTAAAGAGAGAAAAGACAAAAATACATTCCACAAAAAAAGCTTTTTAGGAATTATGTTGCCAAAGCATATACATAAACAGAGTTATCCAATTTATACATGAAAACATAAAAACAGAAGTGATAAACAAACAAATCAACAAGGAATGTAGCAAGTAGACATGACAGATGAAATCTACATCACGCGGATTCGGAAAGTAGAAATTGGGCTTCAAGGTTTCAATACATGAACTTATATAAAATAAATAAACATCACAGAATTGTAAAAATCACATTTTAAATCACCAATAAAGATCGTGTCACATGCAGGACAGACGCCGCTCGGACAGCAACTTTTGCCCGAATCCCTCTGTATTTACTGACCGTCCCTGTTTCCTCTTAAAGCAAGCTCAGCGGTGTCGGGGGTCGTTGAGGACAGACTGGAGTACAGTTGGATCTCTGTGGCGCTGACACGTCCACAAACATTACAGGAAGATTTGTAGGTCAAACCCGAAAGCCTCGCTGCCTGTGTGGCTTTCACAGTCGGCTAACTAGACGTTATTCAACCTCTCACAGTTAGATGAATGACATTAATATCTATCTATCTATCTATCTATCTATCTATCTATCTATCTATCTATCTATCTATCTATCTATCTAAAAAAGCAGAGAGGGGAGCGGTGTTGTAAGAAGGAGGGATTTAAAATAATGGCGGGTGTAGTGGAGAGAGGGATGAGGGGGAAGACGTCTGGGTCTAATTTATGGCCCTAATAAATCCCCACTCTTTACCCTCTAACCCCTGAAACCAGCCAGGCAGCTCCCTAAAATCCTAATCACTCCCCTGCCGGCCCCCTCTGTATCCTCATGGGGCGAGAGAGAAAGGAAAGAGAGAACAGTGGCCATATTATTCTGCTGTAAAACCAAATGGCGTCCTTGTAATCACCTGGCTGCCCCGTCAACCAGACAGCCGCTGAAGCAGTCAGCCAGTGAGACAGTTGGTTATTCAGTGAGTTGTATGGCTGTCAGCCCGGCTGGATGACTTATAGAGGCCCTTCCAGCTTCAGCACACACACACACACAGATTTATCCCAGGTCCATTCCTGTTAATCCTAATGGAATAAATGAAAAATGCTTTTATTGTCTACCACCAAGCTTGTTATTGTGGATCAATTTGAAAACGGTCTCCACTTGTGTGTGAACGGAAACAGGAAAGAGTGACATTTGCTCTGTAGTTCACAAACAGGCTGGTTTTCTGCCCAATTCTCCCCAGTTGGGATTTGGGTGGTTTTTCCGAATCGACCCCTCGTCTTCTCCACTCAGTGTAGACCTATTATAAAGATTGACAGGACAGGAGTTCATTAGGCTCGACACACAGTGACTCGTTTTCTTCCTTTTCAAATTATTGTTCGTCAGCTCTGTGATAAAAGAGCTCACATCTGTTCATATAAGTGAATACTTTATGCATTTAATGTAACGTTATCCAGAAGATCATTAGTACATCTAATTGTACTAATAAGACACAAGACTCGTCTTAACACTCGTATTCAGCCACAGAACACAACAGGAAGACGCTGATATATATCAAGGAAGGAAAAGGGAAAGTTTTCAAGGAGACCTGGTCAGAAAATTGACAAACTTGACTGATGAGCAGCAAAAAATACATGCTTCCTCATTCATTTCAATGAGACTGCGTTGGCGCTGCAGGGTTGCCATTAGAGAGGGCTCCAGTCAAACATAAACACAGGAAGATAAGATAAAATTGGATGATGATGATGAACTTTCTAAAGTTGTACAATCAGTATGAAAGAAGTACAAGGACATAAATCTCCATTTGTTCTCTCTGGACTTCAAACTGGACCTACCTGCAACCTACCATATCGCAACATTACCACATTAACGTAGGCCTTGTGGCCCCACTGACTGGTTAACATCACTCCCTCATAAACACTCTTGCTGGCTTTTTATCTGACTGACTGCAGCACTAACTGACCGGGCCGGCGTCCTGAATCCTGCTCGAGCCGGCCAACCTGTCTGGTCAGCTTGGCTGACTAACTGGACTCGCTGACAGACTGACTTGTTTCCTGGCTGGCAGAGTGCTTGTGTCAGAGTGGATTTATGTTGCCTGGCCCTGGTGATAACTCATTTCAGACACACTGAGCTCCCCACGGGGGAGCAATAAAACCACTCACTGTGTGAACCTGTTTTCCCCTGAATTCAGTGAAAACGCTCAGCAGAGGCTTTGTTGATGTTTACGTTTCATTTTTGGCCCCTGGCTGATGCTTTTATCCACAGCAACAGTACAATACGTTTCACATCCTTCACTGCTGACATGGCTGCAGTCAGAATTAAAGCAGTCATTGTCTGATGATGCTGTTTTGAAGAGTTTTGTGAGCAAATCCTCACATTGGAGAAGCTAGAACCAGAGAATGATTTGAAACTTCTCACAGTTTTTGCTTGAAAAAGGACTGAAACGATCAATCGACTAATTGTAGTAAGCGCAGGACTTTGACTTTGGCTGACACTTTGGTTTAGGTTTGAAAATGATGGTGGTTTTGGTTAAATGTTAATAAAGTAAACACGTCGTGTCTCGTGCTGTGAGTCTCTTTTGACTTTTTCAGTATCAAACCAAGACTACGATCTTGCACTAACCTGGACCAAGTGCGTGTGAGCGTCTAAAGAAAGCCACAGAAAACTTGAATGATGCTTTAGTTGCTACAAAGAGATAATGTAGAAAAATAAATGAAATATATTGTCAGTTTTTACCGATATGTTCAGTATCAACATTTTGCGACTTGCCAGACATGTTAAATAACATTTCTGCATTATGTTGATTATAAAAACATAATCCTGCCAGCATTACGTTTCTTTTAACATATTTGCTATCATAAAGTAGTCAAATATGAATGTAATTTCTAGGAGACAGGGCTGTGTTACCATAATAAGCTTTATTTAACAATAATTAATAACCATAAAGGCCAATAATAGTAACAACCACAATTTTTAAAAAAACGTTTGCGTGGCATTAATGTCATCCTAAAAAGGTAGATAACCTCTTTTCTCCAGACAGGATTATGAGTAAAGTGGATTCTGGTGGTTTTATTCCACTGTTGATGGCTTGTTGACTGTTAACAGTCCAGGAATTTGAGTCTGTTGCACTAAATGCCTTCTATACTATTTAAATATTGTATGTTAGGATGTGGGACGAGGAGCAGCAGGTTGTATTTCAGTTCAGTGTCCAGTCTACTTTGTCCTGGTTCAGCAGGTTCAAGTCCTCGACATTCAAGGACAACAACACAAAGGACGCGGGCATTTTAAGAGTGTGGTGTCTGAGAGACACTCAGCTGTAAAGACAAAAGAGGAACCCAGAGGTCTCATAAATCACTTTTTTAAAAATGCAGCACTCACACCCACTTTCAACAACAATGACAACCACTTCCTTCAAGGCAACCACATCCTCCAATAACAAGCTAGGAGGAGGATTCTTTAAAAAAAACCAAAACACACACAGTGGGATGTTTGTCTCATCTGCCAGATCGTCCACAGTGGGTAGAGCAAGGCACCAACACTGGCAGGGTTAGAGGTCTGATACCTCGAGGTGTCAGCCGCTTTTCAAGGGACACAGATGATTGTGGGTAAAAAACAACAGATGTTCGTGTTTACAGGAAGGTTTGGTTCTCTGCGACCGTCTCTTCCCGTCATCTTTAATTACTGTAATGTGCTAAAAGAGCATATCGGTGGTTTGGTTTTGGATGGTCGTGCCCATTATCCACAGAAATGGAATATTTTACATTACTGCATGTTGAATACCAAACATGCTGGATTGATTTCCTATCTTGGGAGCAGACATTGGTTTGAGATGTTTTTATTGTGAAAATCAATTTGCACAAATTAAACTTCAACAATCAACTAAAAATCATGTTCCCTTTTTTGTTTGTCAAATTATAACGGCGTACAGACTGTTTCACAAACTACTGCTCAAGAAAAACCTGTAGAAATGTAGCCTGTTTCTGTATCTTCCTCTTCCTGCAGAGGAAGCATGAGGTTGGACACCCAGTTTAAAAACAGCCACTGCCTTTAATAAGATACAAAAGTGTCATTTTAAAAACAACAGGTTGTCTGGGCTTTTAAAGAGTCATTACTCAGCTCATGTGAACGGTTACCGTCCGCTGCAGCCAAGCAGGCCTGTAATTGCTCGTGTATGGAGCCCTGAGGATGTGACTGATTGGACGTCATTAAGTCGAATGTGCGTCAACGAATATGTAGCGAGCTTATTACAGCCAAACTCCTTCTCTCTCAAGCCCACACTTTCTCTTTAGATGGGCAGCTAATGACCCAGAAGGTCCAGGTGGCAATTTAGAAGTTTTAAATGCTTCCTACTATAAGACACAAGTACACACACACACGTCATTCTGAGAGGGTTTATTCTCTCTCCACAGTAAAACATAGTAAGATTTGATTTAAACATAAAGAGAAAAAAACATAAGGACACACAACTTAAAAGATTGTTGGTCCAAAATATATATATTCTTTTTACCCATAAACCTTTGTGGTTCTGGGGGTATTTCCTGAAGTAGGTTTGTATTTAAAAAAAAAAAAAAAGAATATATATATATATATATATATATATATATATATATATATATATATATATATATTATTAAACAGCTCTGTAGTTGCCTTAAAAGAGGACAGACTCATATTGTTTCCATTATTTGGTTCCACATGAAGTCAGATGGCATCATCCTGGACAAATAATCCCAGTTGGAGAAATAAACCCTCCACAGTTTGGATTAATAACTTATAAGGCTACCTGCTCAGCTCCGCATGTGGACGAGTTTCATTCACAAAAATGTAAAAAGAGTAAAAAGAAAAGTTCCACGCTGCTGTTGGAAATCAGCAGACACGTTTAGCAGCGTCACCAGTGGTGTTAGAGGACCTGAAACAATTAGAAAATATTAGTAGTACATATGTGTCATCAGAGCAGCACTGCACTGTGACAGAAATAAAGAGGCAGCGGTTTGACGTAAAGTCAGACGCTAGAAAACGTCTTTCTAAAGTAAGGCAGTCAAAGACTAACATGAGAGGTGGTCATGTGACAGTCACGGAGATATTAGACGGGTTAATAAGGGGGCCTAAAGTAGGTGATGTTACACTGTCGGGTGATACAGAGGATGATACTGGACAGCGACCTGCATAAAGACCTTGAGGCAGCTGTCAGAGTGAGCGTGTAGAAGCTGCTGTGCCAAAATACACCAATAAAAATGATAAAATCTAAACAACTTCTCTCAGTAAATTGGCAAGCCATGACGATGATGATAATAATATGGTGAATAGACAGGCAGACTGTCTGTTCATGTACGACAGGTCTGGACCACTCGTGAATTTCGTTTGTACCTCACACAAGAAAACTGGTGAATTCCACAAATTCTCTTAAATCCCTCGTACGTGACACTTAAAAACCAATCTGTTCGTATGAGTGGTTCTTGCATGAGGCATGAACAGGGAAGGAAACACGGGCTGATGCTTGGAACAGAAACAGGATGGGATGTTAAAACTTACGCTGTCCGGACATAAGAAGATAACTGCAGCATAAATTAGGACCAGTTCATAAAGAAATAATCATGTTTTCCAACTAACAGCATGTTGTTGATTAAAAATCATTTTATCTTGATAACTGGTGAAAATGATACTGTAATTTTCTTAAATAACCTACGTTGAGCCGCCTCGAGTGTGTGCCTCGAGGTGTTCAAACATTAATGTCAGATAAAATCCCATGCAGAGCAGCCATTTTCCTCAGTGAGTAGCAGAGTAGTTGCATGATCTTCCGGCAGATTGTGGCAGCAGTTTTTTTTGTTTTGTTTTGTTTTTTTGCGGTGCTGCGTTCAGGTGCTATGGGGCGTGAAGAGTTCTCACAGATCTAAAAGCCTTCACTTCCAGCAAGGACTCCTGTAGACCATGAAACTGACTGCAAGGCACCAAACACAGATTTACATAATTTCACACAAACACAAATAAAACACACAATCAGTCAAAGAAATTAACTTTTGGATCAGTTTGCGGTGAGATTAATGTAACTGAGTGATAATATCGGCATTTCTGTTTTTGGCAAGTAAACTTTTTAATTCTGCTAGAATTACTAAAATGCTTTTTTTTAAATCTTAAATCACAGTACACCACTCATCTCACTCTATAAACTGGTAGTATATTGTAGTTTTCTCCTTTCTGCTCAAGGTCAGAGCATCTTCCACTCCTCACTTATGGAAATTAGTTGATATTGTTTGGAAAATCCAGTGAAATTAACTCCAGCCGGGAGGTGTTGAGCTTTGTGTGGAAACTCATGTGTTTGTGTGTTTTCAAGAGGGAATTAAAAACGTGTTCAAAGACAACTTACTTCTGTGGGATTTTATAACGCTGTGATTTCATGAGACTGTTTTATGGGTGAACTTTACAGCCTGAACAGAACACAACAAAGAGCTGAGGGTGTTGCCGTATATGAACCAACCAAATACAACAAATCCTTTGTGTCTGCAAGTTGTAGCACTGTCTGTATTTTCCTTACGGACAACAGGATCACCCAGATTTTAAATCTGTAATCAAGACTAAAGAGTCTGCTGCCACACCAGCAGCTCTGTGAGGCTGCATTTAGGCACAGCAGCGTTTTGAGCACAATGCTAACGTCAGCATGCTAACATGCTGGTGAACATGTTTACAATGTTCACCATCTTACTTGTGTTAGCATGCTGACATTTGCTAATTTGCACTTGCAATGTTAGTTTTGCAAGTAGTTCTAGTCATAAACCAAATATAATACAAATTTAAATTTTAAACCTGATGGTGGTGCTAGAGGAAAAGTCAGAAGATCAATAAAGTCATTAGGATTCATCCTCTGGGCACCAAGGACCAATTTCACTGCAATCCATCCAATAGTTGTTGAGATACTTTTTAAAATTACTTTACTTTCAAATATCACAACTTTATTCTGAAAATACAATGACTTTATTCTCGAAACTTTATTCTAGAAAAAATTAGGACTTTACTCTCAAAATATTACAGTTTGGTGCTGAATTTAATCTGAGTTTAATCTGCAGCCCTTCGAAAATCAGTCACAGAAAATGTTGCAGTTTAATCTGATTTTTACATTAAACTGTCAGTGAGCGCTTCAAAATATCAACAATATCGTCCTTTAAACATCACTACTTTGAAAGACGTTTATATGATATGCAGCTATGATTAAATGCAAAATGTGCCAGCAATGTTTTTCCTCTTCAAATGGTAAATACATAATTATGAATTCACACTTTTCATGTCGATTCAGTATGTGATTATAGTTTCAAGTAATTAAAAGCTCGCTGCAGACAAGAGTGCTTATTAAGACTGGAAGTTAAACCAAAGCAAAACAATCAAGCGTAGCAAATGTTTTTTATTAGTTGCACTGAAAGCTGGGACAGTTGTTAGGAGTTATGAGTGAAATGCCCCTTTAAGCCCCTGGGGGTCTCTGTGGGCATGTGAAGCACATGGAAAAATAAGAAAAAAATGTAAATAAAAAACAAAGAAGAAGAATAAGGCTGTCATCACCCGCTATTCATCCCTCATCTGTGAAATATGTAATTATCAGTCCGGAAGAGCAGCCCTCCTCCTCCTGTTTATATTCTCCTCTTTCCTCTGTGAATGTGTGTGTGTTTGTTTTCTCAGCCGCCTTAAAATCTCTCTCTCTTTCACACACACACACACACACACACACACACACACAGTTCATAAACAGATAGCTCTGATCCTCTGCTGAGCTTCAGTGCATTGTCAAAGGGACTTTTTTGGTTAAAAAAACAAAGAGTGGCATTGACAAATCTCACAACCACGACCGCCTCATCCCTCTGTCTCCCACATAAATCAAAATCCACTTTTTTATTTCCCCTCCCACATTTAACAACAGTCTGTTGTAATTGTGGAAACAGACTAGGCGACATTTAAAGACCTCACATAACCACATTTAGCCATGTTAGCAGCGTAGCTCTGGGGATGCTAATGTCATTCTGGTTCAGACTGAAATATTTCAACTGCTTTTGGACAGATTGCCATGACATTTGGCACAGA
The DNA here is from genome assembly GCA_008360985.2 of Macquaria ambigua. NCBI lineage: Eukaryota > Metazoa > Chordata > Actinopteri > Centrarchiformes > Percichthyidae > Macquaria > Macquaria ambigua. Next base: position 14,506 of record VMKM01003899.1, on the reverse strand, counting down.
CACTCTTGTTCTCCTCAGGATGAATTGTAATAACTTTAGTGAGCCCTTCATTTTTCATCTAGCGCCACCATCAGGTCAAGATTTTGATTTGTCCAACACTTCAGTTTATGACCAAATACCTGCAAAACTAAGGCTGTGCTAATTAGCATGCTAACATGCAGAACAAAGAAGGTGAATAATGGTAAATGTTATACCTGCTAAATATCAGCATGTTAGCACTGTCATTATGAGCATGTGCTGACGTTAGCATTTAGGTCAAAACATGGCTGTTTAAGTAAGTACAGCCTCACAGAGCTGCTAGCGTCTGGATAATGACCATAATCCGTGGACCTTTGCATTGACACCTCGTATTACAGTAACAGGCGTTCATGGTATCTCAATTCCCCCGCATAGCGATCGTATCTCATTATGCTAACTGTTTAGGCCGGGCTGGCGGATTTGTCAACAAACATGGTCCCAGCTCAAGGGGAGCAATGCCACGGACCGTACATCAGTCATTTGTAAATCAGCATTTGTTTCGGAGGGAAGACTCGCTAGCTAATGTTATTACTTGTAGCCTTTGCCGGGCTTGCTTTAACAAGCAGGAAGAGGCAGAGTTAGGTGACCTTTGAACTTACTGGGTCACACTGTATGGTTTGCATTTACTCCTGGCTGAAATCCAATTACACTGAGATCCGATCGCATTCTGATCACAATGTTTTTCCTCATCCAGATAAGATATCCAGATACATGTTGCATGTTAACACCAGGTGTAAATGTGGTTTAAGTCTTGTTACTAATCTTCAACAAACATCTATATAACAAACACGAAAAGTATTCCATGTCTGAAAAGGTCGATAGACTTGATCACCTGATGTAAGACTCTCTGGGAAACTTGTTTGTTTGCTTCTTTGGTAAGAGTTACCCCTGTTGCATGTAAAGACTTCAAATCAACATTTTGTTTACATGCCCTCAGTAAGTCAAACATGCTGTAGCAGAGTCACGTGAATCCCAGGATCCAGGAGATGAGGATTTCCCCGGGAGTCCCATCTCCTGCAGAGAAACTAACTGTGACTGATCCACAAAGAAGAACATTTGCCTTTTATTTAGTTTTTCAATCAAGATTCTCTGAGGAACATTGACGTATTAAATCAGGTTTGAATATGTGATTCAGATGAAGAATGGTGGCGTGTCCGGAGCCTTCATTCATGTATGTCTGTGTTTATTAGGGTACAAGTACAGATCAATGCCCCCCCCCGGAGTAGAAGTGGGCAGCAGCAGCTTCTACGTTCGAGACCAGAGAGGATCCCAGTAGGAGGTTAATTAAAACAAACTGGCTGATTTGTCAAACACGTGGATGGAGGTGAAACAGCTGGAGCCTCGAAGTCTCTCCAACCGAAACAACTGCTGCCTCTAATAAGGCCGTGCCCAGACTAATGTGAATACAACTGAAATGGGAATAGTTTGACATATTGGTAAAATACGGTTATTTGCTTTCTTACTGAAAAGTTCAAAAATATGTTCACTAATTAACAGGTTGTATCTAGTTGGTTTAATCCATACAGAAACATAAAAACTGTTTGTGGATGAGTTATGTGCTGGAACTACAGATTGAATAAATTAGATACACTTAATAATAAATTGATAATTAGTGAACTTTAGAGGTGCTGGTAAGACATATTTTGTTTCCTCTGGACAGAGCCAGGCTAGCTGTTTCCCTCTGCTTAGCTAAGCGAATCACCTCGTAGTTCACAGTTATGAGAGCGGCAAGAACGCATATCCATATTTCTTAAAATGTCTTATTTCTCTTCGCAGGTGAAACAAAAAGCCCGACAAATTGTGTCTGATCCAGTTCATCCCCTTTTTAAAGAATTCATAAAACTGCAGCATAGAGCCGCTTCAGCAACCAGAAACATTTACAAAAAGTCTTTCATACCAAATGCAATAACTTTGCTAATTTCTTAAACACCATTTTTCGTTATTGTTGTCTGTACTGTGCATGTTGTGTTATTTATTATTGTATGTATCGTGATTTACTATGATGCGTTTTAACCAACCTGTCAAGCCCAAGGCAAATTTCCACATTTATAGACAATAAAGATTAAACCTGCATTAATAGTGTTTATTATTATTTTTTGGCCACTTGAGGGCAGCAGAAACAAGCCTTGAACACAACATTTACATATTATCACGCTTTAAGTTATTATGACGAACATGCTAGTAAACATCTTTTAGCTGAGGGAAATATCTGGCTCTTCAGCTGCTAAATGCTCCACTGTGTTCACCAGCTAGTCGCTAACTTTGTCTGTCTGCTGTGTGGTGCTGAGCAGGTGGTGGACAGTCGCTTTTTAGGAGGAAGAGGAGGAGGAGGAGGAAGAGGAAGAGGAGGAGGAGGAAGAGGAAGAGGAGGAGGAGGAAGAGGAAGAGGAAGAGGAGGAGGAGGAGGAAGAGGAAGAGGAAGAGGAGGAGGAGGAAGAGGAAGAGGAAGAGGAGGAGGAGGTGGAGGAGGAAGAGGAAGAGGAGGAGGAGGAGGAAGAAGAAGAGGAGGAGGCGGAAGAGGAGGAGGAGGAGGAGGAGAAGGAGGAGAAGGAGGAGGAGGGCAGGGAAAGTGACCCTCTGCTCTCACCCTGAGGTCAGCCACGAGGTCGAGTTTGTTCCAACGTAATCACAAGTTTAAGCTATGAAGACAAATTGTACAATTATAAATTCAGAAATACAATCAAATAATTAAAATAAATACACAAACAAAACAAAAAGTAAGTAAATAATTAACAAGCGAACAAACAAACAACAGGTTGTTTTTGTTTTTTCGTGGTTTGGAGCCTTTCGACCATCGAGGCTCAACAATCGCTAAATCTTTCAAGTTTAGTTTCTGTCCCTCCCGGAAACTCGTTAACGTCACCTGATGTTCCCCAGATTAAGCGTTTTCATGGTTATTAGGTGCTAATATTTTCCGACTGAGCAGATCATCAAAGGTTTGTTTGTTTTTATTATTATTATTATAGCTTTTAAATCTATTTTATTACATTTTTACTTTCTCGCGTGCATTGGTCTCAAATTAAATAGTTTTTACAGTCTTCACTTGTTCTGTCCTGTTATCATCTGTGAAGCACTTTGAACTGCACTCACCTGTATGAAAGGTGCTATACAAATAAAGTTTGATTGATTGAGGTGGTCACATGAGGCATTTTTATTCTGATTGGACTATTATTCCGATTATTAGTGGAATATTAGGGTCCATAAACGCGTAAATGCAGCTTTACTGACGATAAATGAACGAGTGTCCTGATTGGATAATGTGAAGCATCTAGCATTTAGCCAGATTCTGAGTTTAACAGCCGACACACAGCAAAGTCCCAGCAACGGCAAAAAATAGTTTTTACTTCATTGCCTACTGTAGCTAAAATTAGACACTTTTGGCCGGTGCAGACATTTATAAACTCACAATAGAAGTGAACAGAACAGGTAAGGTGCTTCTCGCTGTTGCTCAGCATGGAAACTGAGGCAGACAGAGGCCTTTCTGTCTGAGCTGTAAGGGAGGGAGCGCAGGCAGCGCCGAGGCGTCCTGACCACCGCTCGGACCAATTAAAAGGTGAGAGGAGAGGAAGAACAGGATGTCAGGAGCCGAGCGGAGAGCTGCCTGCACGACCCGAAACACTGGGCTCACTGTGATACTCAAACTCACTGTTTCACTGGTGCTTCACTCTGCTGGAGTTTATTTTAAACTTCAAGTCAGGAGAGCATGTAGTGTAGGACTGATTTATTTATTTATTCATTTTCTGAGTGTTTCTACAGCAGCACTCAGCATGAAATCCCTGCAGTTTCATAAAAAGTAATGAAATTAGAACAAACTCTTCAAATCAGATTTTAGATTTTCATTTTTCTGCTTGCTAAATGAACAGATTAGCTGATTGTCAAAGCAGGTGTAAGACAATAAAAACACTTTACCCACATGCAGAAATGATAAGGATTCTTTGATAGCTGTAACCAGTGAATAAATATATAATGTCTACACAACCTGCGTAGCAAAAACAGCACGTTAGCAGAGCAGCAGCAGCCTCAGTCCTCCGCCTGTAGCCACGTTTCCACCTAATTTTAAGAAAATCGGCAAAAGAAAATACTAATTAATGTGCGTTTCCATCCACTACCGTTATGCCATTAGTAGGAGTTGGCTGTCGAGATCAACAGCTAGTGCCGCTAATTTTCCAATCGGGTGCCATTAAACCATCGCAGAAGAAGAGGAAACAACGAGATGACGCAATTCAAAGAGCGCCAGTCAAACCTCACACGGTGAAAAACAATGTAGGAAACACGATGGAAATATGGCATTTATGTTTGTTTAATGGTAGTAATTTAAGGATTACAGCCTCCTTATCGCTCCACAAGTCACGTGTTTTATGTACGTCATGATGTCTTCAAAGGATGTCTGGCAGCACTCAGAGCCCAACATACAGTCACTGTAGTTACGTGTATAAAAGTACAGAGCCATGTGCAAACCTGTACTCTCAGTTTACGCAAACGACTTCTTTCTTCAGGGAACAAGGAATGGAGCATTTTGACGGCGACCACATCCACCAAGTACGCTAAATCCAATTGATCTAGATTTATTTTAAATGTATTTTCTGGAGCAGTGCAGCAAATCATAGAGCAGATACAGTGCAGAACAGAGGACAGCCATTCCTTAACATAAAATAAAACCATGGATGCAAAAGATGCACGGTCATTACTTAACATATTCACATTCTATTGTAAGTTCAGTTCAACATGCAACCAGAATTGATCCCATGTCTCTGTTGTTTTCCCCACGCTCTTCCCAACATGTGCTCATTTCACAGTGGGACATCCAGAGTTCTTTCAGTTTTGCAGTATAATTCTTGCAGCTGTGATGAGACCAACTTTTAAAATACTAAATTTGTTATTTGTTATATTAGGTATTATTGTCTTATCGCCAAGGATTTAATGTGTTTTTCCCTCCAAAACCAACCCCCGTACGCACGGATGTGCTGTTAGCCCAGACCTCTTACAGCAGCTGTGAGCTTTCTGGGCTCTGAATCCTTTGCGAGTGACCCTTGGGTGAATGTTTTAATAATTTTTATAGTTTTTATCATCCTTGTTATCAGTTATAATAATATTTTACTCATTGACTTCAAGGCTCTTCCTTGCCCAGGTTACCTGGCAGCACTAGTTGTTGTTTGGGGTCAAGAAGAGGCACTGAGTCAGATGTTGGACTTCAGCACTTCAGATGAATATCAAACATTTGGGGATGGTGATCATAGAGAGATAGCAGGTATAAAGCCAGGTGTTTGCTCCGGGACTGACAGCTGTCAAAGAAGATTTAATCTGATTTAAAACACTGACCGCAGCCAGCAGCAGCAGCAGCAGCAGCAGTGAGAGATTCAAGCAGAGCAGCTTTGGTTTTCAAAAACAGACATTTTGCGTCTATTTCCGTGACATTTCGCAGGTCAACCACACCTCTAAACTGCTGCTGTCGGTTGAAAACTTCAGTATTTTCTTCATGCTGAGGTTGAAGGGAGTGTGTCTAAATCCTGCACAGACCTTCCTGCCACAACAGATCCACACTGACATACAGTATAGGGCACTGAATAAAATATTATAAGAAACCATCTAAGCAAAGCTGTTAGGCACGTTATGTTTTCCTGCGTTTTCGAACATATCTAAATTGCTATTCTAATTTTAATGCAGTCCTATTGCATTGTAAGTTGTATAATGTATGAAAAAAATCATAAAAAATAGAATTTAAATAAATATATAATCATAAGTGTGGTCAGGACATCCAGACATGAGGGTCTGAAAATACCTGCACCTCCGTACAGAACTGATTGTCTGGGAAGAATGGCAACGATCAGGAACCTAAATAATGTTGGAATCATACAGGGACATGAATAACCAGGTCTGTTATATTCTATATATCCTGAATAAAATGAAAACCAGGATAAGACTCATAACATATACACTAGTGTGCATGTAAAGGTGTAACTGATTAAAAACTGCGTCCCACAGACCAGAAGTTGAGCGAAGTTGGATAAAGTGGATTATGCTGCAAGAAGAGCAATTTACAAAATGTTAAACGTTTTGTATTTAGACTAAATCTCCTTTCTTTAGCCTTTTATTGCAGCAGTAAGTGTACTTGAAACAGTATGGTGCTGTGAGGTCTGGCAGGTCCAGCAGTAATCTCAGTGTTGATGCTTTTGGGGCTTTTTAGAGAGAGGAGACAGCAGAGAGGCTCACGGTCGTCTTTTGATGAGGCCAGATGAGACCTTCAGCCACATTCCTGGTCAGTCTCCTGGGCTGCAGCTCGCCACATTACTGCCTGCTGTCCAAACAAACACGGCCAGTCCCAGAGGGCCTCCTGAGCAGAGCCGAGCCGAGCCGAGCCGTGCCAAGCCAAGCCTGGACAAACCGCCCACCTCTGACGGTCCTAAAATATAGACTCTCCATTTTTAACTCCAGGAACAAGAAAAGTTTTTCAGTTAGTCCCAAACAAAGTCGTTCCACATGTTGTGGTACCAGCTGTTGTTGTCACTTGTGATGTCCAGACGTCACCAACCTGTCACTGGAATCTGTGTGTGTTCCTGAAAGATGTGTATTTTAAATGTCACCAGTCTCTCCTGGAGTCTTGTTTGGTTTTGTGTTGAAGAAATGATGCTGCAGAGGAGTAAACTACATTTACCGTTTGCTAAAAACCTTCCACAAACAGCGACTGTCCAGTCCTACAGGGTCGGTACAAAGTCTTGAAAGTTTGGAAAATTCTTAATTTTAACCGTTATGGTTAGAAATATGCTTGGATTTGAATAAACTCCTTGAAAAATGCTTGATTTTCAACATAATCTGGTGTTTCATCATCGACACGATCACTCATGGAAACCGAAAATCTTTTACTGTTTGAAATGAAACGATCCCGTCGTCATATTTGTTTGTTGTCTCCGTATCATATCGTAACACTTTAGATGTGATGATAAAGACTTCGAGAGTCTGGGAATTTTTGCTTTAGGTACCTTGAAAGTGCTTGAAAAGTGCTTGAATTTTACTCTTAAAAAGCTGTATGAACCCTGAAAATGGGCTTGCATGGGTGGACAGGATTTTGGCTGGTTTACCATGAGCTGTTTTTTAAATACATTAAAAATGACAGTATATTAAAAATACATTCATAATTGTATTCCTTAGTTATGGGAACACATTCAGTCACTCAGCAACAACTTTGATACGACATCATTTTTATTTATTCTGCCGAGAGGAGATATGAGTTACCATCATAACCCCCACTGCTGCTTACAAAACACACACGAGCTGCAGAGTTTTTACAAATCTGTATTTTCATTGTAACAGAAACCTGTATGCTCGCAACATTACAATATCATTATTTGTTTGGCTTTTTGATAAGGCTTGTTGCAGTTTACCAAGTTAGATAAAACCTAGCATTTTTGTTATTTGAGCTGTCGCTTTATTTTTATCTTTATTTTTAAGGCAGAAGGCAGAACACAGTTTTATAGTCGCATTGTACGACGTAGCCTTTTATTACAAATAACTTATCTGTGACTGTTTTTTTTTAACCTAAATCACCAGAATAATATAATGAAAACTGTCTGTGGAAGTCACCTGTTTCTCTCTGTCATAATCTTGTACATTAGGCTACTTGTAAACTACCCTGCCGCATGCAAATCCTTCCTCCCTCCATCTCTCCTTCCAGTAGCTCTCTTCAACTTTGAATTTCAAATTTAAAGACTGAATTTTACATTTTAAACAAATTATGGAATTTATTTACATGCAACCAGACACAAGCAGACATCGGACAGACGGTTCAGTGAACAGACATACATTAGACATACTAAACGTGGACCTTTATTGCCTTTATTATCCCCCCTGGTCCCTTTCTCTTAACCAACATTTACTGCCCGTCTTCGCTGTCAACACTTTAACAAGTAAAAGCAAAAATGCAAAAAAAGAAAGCCTTAATGTATATTTAATTGCATTTTATATGATGATTAAAGGCAACACTTTTCAGTAAAATGTCCTTCATCTCTGCTGACTTCTAGTTGGATAATTACAAAAGACGGCAGCGTCTTTTATGGCAGATTGTGTTTTGTAGAGTCTGAGAGAGGAGACAGAGTTCTTTGTTATATAATGTTTAAAGATCCAGACGTGTTTTAAGACATATAAAAATACTCTTGGAATAATAATTTCTGTCTTATATGGTTTTTACACAAAATAAAGTTCAGTTGCATAGTTAAAAATTAACATGTACTATGTCTATGTCATTTATAACCATTACAACGCTGTCCTCACTGCTATATCATAAACAAAACCCTCATAACTACTATCTAATTATAACTATTAACTATTATTTCAACATTAACTAACATTTAACCAACAAACAAAACAACAACAAAAAATTGCTAATTGGAAACTCAGTCTCATCTTGGAAGACCAGATCAACGACCTGTTGGACAGAAAGTCTTGCTGCCAGAACCTCAGTCACTGAAACGGCAGCTCAGGTACCTTTATAGTCGTGTGACCCCACCAACCCCTCTTTAGATCTACGTTCCTTAGCTGGGAATTGTAATTGAAAAAGGGGACAAGCCTGCACCACATCCAACTCCCTGCATAGACTTCCACTAGACTCTGACTCTGACTCTCCCAGGAAGTAATAAAAACTTCCCTTTAGGCCTGTCCGTCTTTTCCCAACATATGTCAGTGAAAATGAGGACTTTTCTCTCTTATGATCCTATTTGTTGTGGCTCATATTTAATGGATCAGTTTGTTTTTTTGTACTGCATTTATATCAGATCCTATGTTTTATGGAGGCAGTGTTCCCGTTAGTCCTTGTCTGTGTTTCCTGTTTTATTTTGTAATTCTAACCTGTCTTGTCATTTCAGTTCCTGCCCTCATGTCTCTGAGTCCTTGACTATCCACACCTGTTCCCCATTACTCACCTGCCCCTGATTCCCTCATCAGCCACTTCCCTACTTATACCGGTCACCTTCCTTTGTTTTGGGTCGATTCATACTGGTTGCCTTGTCTATGGCTTTCCATGTTCCTGCCTTGCCATTTGTATGTTCCCTGTGCTTCTGTCTCTGAACCTGGACCTGCCACTTACCTGTTGCCTGTCTTCCTGCCTGCCTACCTGTATCTGACCATAAGCTATTTTGTGTTAAATAAACCTTTGAACTGCTCCAGTCTGCCTGTGCTGTCTGCGTTTGGGTCCTTTCCCGGCTGCCTGAACTACTCACCTTAACAGGCAGAGGATCTTCCTAAATGCCAGGATTGTGGATGCATTAATTAATAATTAATAATGATGATTTTTACAATATATTCTTGTTTTTCGTGTTCTGAAAAAATTATTCCTGATTGCCACACTAATGAAGCTGGGGAATGGCTTAAACGTGTACTCAACAGCACCATCACTATACTTATTTCAGTAATGTTTTTGTTAGTTGTTTCACCACAGCAACAGTATATTTGGCATCTTATAAATCCATGTGGGCTGGGCACAAAATGAACATTAAAACAAATGAATCTTCTTAAAGTTCATCTTACCCAGAATCACCCTAATTCCTAACAGGCATTAGAAAGCAGTTTTGCATGATTTCACAACATTCATCATGTGTTTGAATTCCTGTTTGTATTGTGAGTGGGGCTGGATCTCAAAGTCTTTATCATGGTTGTCAAATCAGATTGACATGTAACCTTTGAAAGAGAATCTGTCAGGACGCCAGACTGTGACTGGGGTGTGTTGGCATGCATGTCTTTGTGTCTGCGTCTCGGTGACAGACAGAGACGTCAAGTTATCAAAGAGGACAATGCGTCTGGTCCGGGGGCTGAACTCTGGGAGATGGAGACAGACAAAGAGATGGTGTGATAGGTGGAAGGAGGTGACGGAGAACGAAAGGCCAATGGGTGGTGAAGCTGTGTGTGTCGCCACCTGCCCCCTCGCTGTCTGAAAAACGGCAAATTAGGCGAATGACTGAGAGCAAAACATTTCCTGAAGATGCTTTTTTTTTCTTCTTAAATTTGTAGCATTTTGTATTTGGTTTGTTCGTGTTCTGGACGAGGTAACTCTTTCCCTCTTTGCCTTCACACTGATTCTCACTGAAACTCAAAGGAGTGGAGGTTTTGTGATCTGATGATCTGACTTTTTGCTGACGATGTAGCTGTTTGCTTCATTGGATCATGACCTCCAGTGCACACGGTGGTGGAGTGTGAAGCACGTACAAGTCTGGAGCCACGGTGCTGAGTTACTGCTCCAAGCGAAGGACGTGAGGGAGGACAAGGACAAGGGAGTTTTTCCTTGCCACTGTCTCCTGGTGCTGCTCATGGTGGGAACCGTTGGGTCTCTGTAAATATAAAGAGTCGGTCTAGACCTGCTCTATATGAAAAAGTGAACTGAGATAACTTTGTTATGATATGGCGCTATATAAATAAAACTGAATTGAATTGAACTTAAAGTATCTCGGTCTTGTTCATTAGTGAGTGCTGGACTGTTGTGTTTGAACAGAGGGCTGAGCCTGAAGACGAACCTCTTATTTCTCAAGTCGATCTACGTTTCAACCCTCGCAAGTGATCTGAGTAAGAATGAGATCACTGCGGACCCCAGGAGGTGTCATGTAGGGGAAAATAAACCAAACTGATTAAAGTTATACTTGATTTAGCATAACTTTTCACCTTCATGTCATTAGTTTTGTAATCGTTTGGATTTAAGTTTTATTTTGATCCTGGATGGAGATATATGAATATACTTGTGGGTTTTGACATTGTGTTATCTTTGAGATGCCTTAAATGTATTTTACAGGATAACGGACTGTTGCTATACATAGTGGAGGTCAATAGAAACAGAAACTTTGGGACCCCCCTTGCAGGGTAATGAGGACGTGTTCTCTCATAGGGTGTCTGGGCTCACCTGTAGGAACAAGGCAAGGTGGTCTGAGTAAAACCCCAGTTCCTTCATGCTGAAAGCAGCCATTTAAGGCGGTTTAGCACCTTTAACGGTACTAGTTAGTAATCAACCTGGTATGATTGTTACTTCAGAAATGTCCTCTTCTATGAGTTGTTTATTACTTTCTCTACCACCTGCATTTCCTGAGTGTCTTCCAGTGTTTAGTCTTCCCCCACTGACCAATGAGCCCGTGTCCAGTGTCCTGATTGGTCCGGTCCGTCTGCTGCCATGGCACCACGGGGGGGTCGTATTGTGTGCCAGTGGGGGTGTCACTCAAACCCCTCAGAGGAGAAAAGGGAGGGAGGTGATTTAGCATTAGGTCATCCCCACCCCTCCTGGTCTCTCTCTGTGGCTGTCTGACAGGTCTCATCATACGGGGGACCTGCCGGGCAGATTGACAACTCAATGAGCCGACCAGCGCCGGGCTTTTACAAGCACCATTTCACGGCTTCAGTCTTTGTCCCAATATACCCTCTGCTACCACCCCCAAACTTCTTCTCTCCCCTTCACTCTTTTCTTTCTTTTTCCACAACCCCTCCCTGTCCTACCACTGTCCTATCTCTGTTGTGCTGGTTTGCGATGGACTGTAGCAGCTCCAGTTATTATGAGTGAAACGGCCACTAACAGGAACAAAAAATCAATTAGGGCTTCATAAAAGTATATTTTCGTTCATTGCCAGAAAGATTTTTGTCTCTGATCGACCTCACAGGGAATTTTGGGGGGGCCCTGAAAAAAAATGTTGTCTTCTTCTTCTTCTCCTCTGTTCTGAATTAAAGGTTGCAAAATAAACACTAATCTGCAGAGAGGTTGAATATGAACAACCCTATCGCCGGACATGTTCAAATGTTGTTGTTGCCAGATTCTGCAAAAAGTTTCCATCCACCTTTTTTTATGCTAATTTTCTATTAAAAAAAACACCATTAGAAAAGGCAAAATATTTTATTTTTATCAAAATATCACAAAAAGAATGTGATTAAGTGAATAAACAATGACGTACATGAAGCATGTCACTTATTACATCTGTTTGGTCCGATGAGGAGACCGTAACCTTCCTCACATTAATACACAAAACAAACAGAAATGTCACATTTCCACTGTTTGAGGTTTGACTGACACTCTTCTTCTGCAAAGATTTAATGGCATCGGACTGGAGAATTCGCACCGTCAAAATGTCTTTTCTTGATGAAACCAACTTCTAATATAAGAAAGTAGTGGATGGAAATGGCCAATAATTCGCTTTTTTTCTTCTTTTTTTTGGCTGCTTTTTTGGAAAATCTATTAAAATTTGCTCAACATTTGGATTTAAACTTGTCCAAAGCCAACAATTGTAAAAATTCTTCAAAAAAATATTTGTGCTAACTATGGTACAGTAAAGGTTAAGGAAAGGTCATGGATATGGTTAATAAAAAGGCGAACGCAGGTCTGTGACTGGACGCAAACTTCAATCCACTACCCGGACCTCCACACCTTTACTCTTCATCATGAATCGTCCAATGTGAACGTCCTTCTTAGGGATACTGGGCTGACATGAAGGGAGAGGTGGAAGGATGGAGGGAAGCATGCAAGGTGGAGGAAGATGAAGGAAGGAAGCAAGGAGGGGAGGGAATGAGGAAAGGAGGGAAAGCGGGAGCCATGGGAGGGGAGGGGGTACCGTCACGCTTTGGTGCCTCTCAATTGAAGTCTGAACACCAGCCACAAAACCCGGCTCGCTCCATATACCTCATCTTTGCATGTGAAAGGACGACTCCATTGTCCGGGCCTAACTGCACATTTAACCTGTCTGGACTGAAAGAAAAGGGAAATTTCTCTCCCTGTCTCTCCCCTCACACCCTCTCTCGTCTTAACAAACCAATTAGCTGGACATTTCTCCCGTAAAGACGACTTCTTTACACAGAACGCTAAAATAGTGAACAAGCAGCTCTCGGATTGTTTAATTCTTTAGCCGGAGGGAGAAAGCAGAAAGCAGTACTTTTCCAGCTTTTTCCTCTTGTGTTTCTGGATTTGGGCCTTCGAGGATCTCCAAGTGGTGTGTTCAGAGGGATGTGGCGGATTTAAAGCCTGTATTTGTTGGTCACTGTGTCCACAGAACAGAAATAAACCCGGTGGTTGTTGTTCAGCTTCACACTCAGACATCCAGAGTTAGACAGTGATGCACAATTTCTCTCAAGACTCCACCATATTCTTGTGTCACGTTAGGTTGATTTCTCTTGTAATTAACCTTTTAAAACCGTTATTCATAAAGTTTAGTGTTTTTGTTTTGACACACATTTACTTTTTTAGCTTCTGTTTTATCACATTTCTGCTCCAGTTGAACCTCATTCAGGGGCTTAAAGATGCTTTTTGTTTAACCAGAAGCAGAAAGTCTCGCTCTGAAATCTCACGAGACGTTGAGTCGTTGCAGGAAGACAAAAGGATCTCTTTAACAAACGGTCTGTCTCTGTAGGGATCCTTTCCATAATGTTGTCAGACACTTAGAATAACAGTCTGAGCCTGTCAGCAGCAAAAACAAGCACTTTTAGTGGACGCACTTTTCACGGGTGTAAGTGCCCGCAAGGATTACATTGCAGCCAGTTTGCGGATGCCGGTGGAGGCGATCTACTGGACCAATTATTAATCATTTCGACCCCAAAATTTGTAAAAATAGGGCCCAGGTTTAAAAATACCGGAGTTTCCCTTTAACAGCTGTAACTGCACAACCAAGTTGTGGAACTGGGCATTCACTTTATTTTCTTCTCTCCTGACAAAGGTAGTCTTCAGAATGAACCTGTACACAGTATCCATGGGTAGAAAACCACCTAAGACAACTGGTTGTTTTGACCCAGTGTTAGTGTTATTTAGTACTGTTGAATTAAAATATCATATGGTTGCAAACTTGTATAATCTGCCATAGCTCTTTTTAAACTTACATGTCACTATCTGATTGTTAATAATACATTTATCCTTTGCAGTTTTGAATGTCACATGAACATCGTTTTGTACAACTGATAATACATTTGTGACTGTTTTCAGGTAAAACCTGAACACTTGGTAAAAACAGATTGGTATTTTTTAACCCAGTGTTTTGTGTCATGAAATTGGAACTTTTAAAAAAGAGAAAAATAGACATTACTGTTAATCTTTGCAGTATGATGACTAGACTCTAGGCAGAAACTCAACTTTGAACACATTATATAATTCTGTTGGAAAGTTAAACTACATTTTTTAGGTCCTACGACTCTCAGAAGGCTTTAATCCAAACAGTGGTGAGATGAAGGTGAAGTGCAGACATTTCTGTACTCAACAGTTAAGTGAAAGCCTAGTTTTCTTTCACCAGAATAGATGCATAATGATCCCAAGCTATTCTGCGGCCGTGTCCACAGAGCGTCCGCTGCTCATGCTGAGCCCCCGACTGGAGATCATTTTTTTCTGCCAAAGCCTCCGGCTGTGCTTTGGGTTTAAAAGAGGAGGGTTGTTTGGCTCCGAAATGGCACTGACCAACACAGCCCAGCTCCAAGCCAAGGTGTGCGTGTGCGTGTGTGTGTGTGTGCGCGTGTGTGTGTGTGTGTGTGTGTGTGTGTGTGTGTGTGTGTGTGTGTG
>VMKM01003898.1:0-26432 GCA_008360985.2 Macquaria ambigua | reverse complement strand
TTAAGAGTAGGCTTAAGACTTTCCTCTTTGATAAAGCTTATAGTAGGGCTGACTCAGGTGAGCCCTGAGCCCCCCCTTAGTTATGCTGCTATAGGCCTAGACTGCCGGGAGACTTCCCATGATGCACTGAGCCCCTGTCTCCTAGTGCTGCTCATGGTGGGAACTGTTGGGTCTCTGTAAATATAAAGAGTCGGTCTAGACCTGCTCTACTCGAAAAAGTGCCCTGAGATAACTTTGTTATGATATGGCGCTATATAAATAAAACTGAATGAATGACACTTAATACTATTTTTTTTTTATGTATATCTCTTTGTTTGCAGTCTGGTATCTGGTTTCTGGTTTTGAGTTAGTGTGGCAGTCTGAGTGGAGACTCAGGAAACTCAGGTTTCTTAAAGGGGTATTTCACCGCTTGAAAGATGGTCTTTTCATAAACTTAGGCTGTCTATGCAGTAGGAAGATGCAAATATTTTTGAAAACAGAGAAAAAGGGGCTGCAGTATTCCCTTTTGCTCAAAAGGTAGAAAACCTACAACAACCAGAACCATTACTGGATGTTACTCATCTCAGCTTGTTTGTCCTCCACCTTCATTTATTGACTGCACTCTCAACAGTTTAATCAATTCACATGTGCACTGCATGTAGTAGTCCTCACACTTTCATGTGTTTGCTAAAATTGTATGCACTGATTAATTGAAGTCAGTTGATGGACTCATAGCCAAGTTCCTGCAGACAGGCTACAAGTCCGATGGGTGTTAATTTTAAGTTTGGAAAGACACTTTGCTATTTTCTGTCTCAATCTCATTTGGATTTGGGGGCACTCCAGAAAGTGGGATTTGCAAATAAGCAGCATCTGTTAACTAGAAGTCACAAAAAACAATCAGATTTTCTGTTCCAAAAAGTGAGATCAGAGTAAGTCTGGATCAAGTTTACTTCAGTTAAACCACTTCACTTGATTTAAAGAATTGATATCACTCGAGTTTGGCCTGAAAACAACATTCTTAAAAGTTTCACCTCACTGAAAGTAATGCACGTGTGATGCAGCTTTTTACCCTTTAAATCCATCACAGCCAATCATAAAGTCTCACTATCTTGACGAGGGAAACGTATTCTATTTATTCCCTCCACTGCTTGATAATGTGAGTTATAGTCATAGTCTGGTCTGATTGAGCTGTGATATGAATTCCATAATATTAAGAGGCTACAAATCAATTTGTTTCTCATCTACTGGCACATGAATCAGTGTACATCACATAGAGCTAATATATGATGATGTCCTGTTATCAATTTTGTGTGTGTGTGTGTGTGTGTGTGTGTGTGTGTGTGTGTGTGTGCGTGCGATACATGCAGAATTTAATGAGTATTGATTGATGATAAAATGTCTGTCTCAGTTTGATTTATCATAAAAGGTAACATCTTAATCACAGACACACACATGATCACATGGACATACAGTATACATACACATATCATATTAACATATAACATATCAATGACAGGTGACAGGTACTGATGCATCCATTAGTTAATCACAAACATACAGCTGCTTCTAATTAGATGATGCTTTTTATTGATACACTGAATCAATACATCCATCTGGTGTAATTTATCAATGTTGTCTGCGGTATGGAATGAGTGGATATCCATGTGGCTGAGGTTTCTCTGAAATAGAAATATTTTAACCCTTCACTGTGTCCTCACCAGTCATCATGCTGTGAGAATAACATGCCTCTGTACTCCACTGCATGGCAACCCCTATCAAATATATACCAGATTAAATTATTCTCTGTGTGAGAGTTGATGCAACTCAGAGAGCCATGTTACCTCAGCGGGCTAAGTAGGTTTGAGAATTTGCGGGTTTGAACCCTTTCAGCAATATTTAATATTGTTTCTACTTTTTAGAGGACAGAAAGACATTTCTACTAAAGAATCCAACCAGGAAAACCTTTATTTTAGATTTTCCTGGGATCCCACCTTTTAATGTGGCTGCAGAGGCAACAGTCCTGACTACTGGACTACAGTATCTCTGGTGCTGGAGATGAATCCTGAGAGCGGCCTTTCTTTCAGTTTATTTGTGAGGAATATTTTAAGCCCCATGCTGGCTGTCACACACAGCCACAGTCCTTGGGAGCCTGTTCACTGCTCCAAGTCTCACAGGTACATGATCAGCCGGCAGCTGGCCGCCGGCTATTAGCCGGCTGTCAGTGCTGCTGGCTCGAAGAGAACTTGAAAGAAACAACCAATGCCAACAGCAGTAAGAGAGCTGCTGACTTCTTAGTAAGCAGGTCTCTAACCTAACGATGAATGGGGCTATGACCGACAGAGGAATGATGTCATTTATAGTGGTTATTTGGTTGATAATTTGGCTAGCATATGTTAGCTGCTAATGGCTGCTAGTTAGCAGAGCTACACTGATGAAGTTTTCATGCCTTACATTACCAATCCAGGAGGAGCCATGCTTGGCTGCTGAGTATCCCTGAATGTCTAATCTCAACAGTGACCTCAGTTCATTTTCATCCATGTGCTGGTTCTTTGAGTTGTGTTAGCTTCAGTTAAAATTATCTCTCAATCTTTGGCTGAATCCAGAGTCATAGGACCTTAGAGTTTTACATGTCCGATGTTAGAAGGTGAGGATTCAGATGTAGATTTTTCTACATCAGTTGATAAACTCTAGTATTCCCTCCCTCAATTATGTTTTCAGCTAAATAATTATGTTGTCGACTCCGGTTGTAAGAATCTTGTAGAAATGACCGAACAGAGAGAGGAAGAGAACTGATTTCATTACCACGTTTGCACAGAGTAATCCCATAGATCACATTTCTGACTGCAGTTTGAGGCAGATAAACACTCGTCTGTGCCAGATTACATTCTGAGCGTAACCTTGCCAGCACTGCTGCCTATGGGAGCTGTGACTCCCCTCTCCTGTAAACAAGAGGATTTAACAGGGATTGTAGTTATCCAGATTAGCCAAGTCTGCTGTAGTCTCTCTCTCTCTCTCTGATTCAGATTCAGGTGGTATGTTGCAGACACACTTTGTTTAATTTACTTTGGAATTAAAGTTAAACTCTACAAAAGCATCTTTACAAAAGATCAACTTTTATGCATCTCACTCTCTCACATTCTGTACAGTGGATGTGGGGACAGAGTCTAAGTTTGAAGAAGTCAGAGTAAACTCAGAGAGTTGCACCTTCACCCCAGAGGATCAATCCTTTGGGCTGCAGGTCAGCTTGAACGGAACAATAAGTCTGACCCCATCTCAGAGGGACTTAAAATTGGCTGGATGCCCTTCTGGCTTTTTCTCCTGCCAAGCCGCTGACTCTTATTCTGATAAAGGACACCATTCCTCCTCTTTACTATCCAGTGGCTGTTAGATGCAGTGTAATTCTGTGTGACTGTGCTGATTTAAGTTGGATAATAGGTTTTGGTTAATATATAGCCTTTATGTGTTATAGAGTCTTACTGTTGTGATTTTGGTTTGCATAACATTTCATCACCACTGTCATTGTAGAGACTGTGGACACGAGTGCACAGCTACGGCTTTAAAACCAATCCAATGAGTCCAATGAAGCTAAAGTGGTTTGTTCCAACAAAACTGCTCTCCTGTGCTTCATTTAGTCTGACGTGAATGGAGCAGTAGTTCAGGCTGAGCAATGATGCTGCGCTGGCATCAGCTGCTTATTCATGCTTCACCATCATTGGCTCTTTCATCAGCTGTTTGGCTACAAGCTGACAAGTAAGGTCCAATCACTGGCTCCCTCCCAGAGGGTCAATGTGAGAAGCTGGGAATGATCTGCAATGGACCAGCTCCCTCCTTGGGACGGCCCAAGGCAACGACTCCCGTAAGATAAAGATAAGAAAACAAAATACAAGGAAAAGAAAAACAAAAAAAAGAGGGTGGACCCCACTGGCCCTCCCTGGCTGCACTGAACCCCTGCAAAACCCAGGTCTCAGTTATTATTATTATTAGTATTATTGCATTTTATACGTATGTGCATGTATGTTCTTTTTGAAATTTGTGAATGTATATATTTATTTAATATATTAATAAATATACACTCCTCCTCCTCCTCCTCGCACATACCTGCATATTCCTCTGGTCACATGCATATATTAATACGTGACACACGTACATAACACACTTTCATACATGCACAGAAACACATACAAATACAATATGTCTATAAGTAGTTCTTCAACTAACAAAAACAACTACAAGTCTGTGCCAATTCAGATCATAACCTCTGTTTGTTATGTCTCACTGATTTGTGTTATTCTCTGTATATTTAGTAACACCTGTCTGTCTAATTTGTAAGGCTGCCCCCTGAAGGTTGAAGATTCGAATCATCACTCTTCAGTCGCTTGAGATTCTTCAAGTCGAGCAGTCTTCTTTTGTTTTTTTCTCATTCTGGGAACGTTTCGGTCTGGAATTCACAGCTCACAGCAACTTCATACATTCGAGTCTCTGGCTTTTGTTTGATATCTAGTGTCGGCAAAAAATGTTGTTTTTCCAATTCTTCGTTAGCGTAGTTAGCACGCATTAGCTCGGAGGACTAACTTGGCTTGTTTACTATATTGCATATAATTTATCACCTTTTTGTGCAGTGTCCCATTGCACTAATAAAGAAAAAAAAAGTAACGTCCAATCAGATCCATGTAGGTGTACACGGTGGACACTTGCCTCCCCAACCTCCTCCTTGTGTTCTCTGCTTTTTGTATTGTTGATTTAACCTGACATGTAATGTTCATGTATGTGTTTATGACGGGGGGTTCGTTCTCTCAGCAGAATCCTTGTTGCTACAGACATTTTTTTAGAGGTCCCTCAAAGAGCAGAGTCTTTTCTGCCGGATCATTTATAGAAATAACCAATTTCTATAAATGATCAATTCCTTGATGTGAGTTTCTCTGACTGATCAGTTCTGCGAGTCAGATCATGTTCCAGATCCCACATTTAACATTTAAGTATGTTACAGTGTCTCAATAGGTTTTACAGGCCAAAAACATTAATGGTTCCCAATTTATGTTCATCTTTGTTTAGACCTCCAAATACGTGCTTTTCATGTTAGGTCCAAATCGGACTTCATCCACCTAAAATCTGCTTTCTCTTCAATGTTCAAATGTTGGTGAGTACAGTGTGATGCAAACCTGTAAAGACACTGGCCAGATAATGAGATCTAATAGTTCAAATTAAAATCATTTTTATCTGCACCAACAGAAAACAGTGCTGTGTTGTTTTAAAAAAGATAAAAGCTCTTGATACGTGTTAGCTGAGCCAAGCTGCAAACCTTCATTTCAAAGTGTGAAAATGAATTTGAACAAAGACCGATTTTTGTTGTTGTTGTTTTTTTTTACAATTTAATAATTCAATTCCCTCCGAAACCAAAGCCTTTACACAACAACACTTCTGGCCAAACAGAGACTGCACGCTTTTAGCATCCAAGCAATGTTTCACCCAGAACTGAAAAGTAAGAACTGAGAGATGAATCTGAAACCAAACATCATAATTAGCCTCACTCGCCACCAAAATAAGAAATGCTTTGGAGGAAACAGCGATGGTGGAACTGTTCACTGCCAGGGAACGCTCCTGCAAAGTGGCCCAGGCTTAAGCAGTCAAGCTGCTAAACAGGGATTGAGGGGAAGTGTAAGAGGATTGGCTGTAAGTGACCTCCAGATTGTTGCCTTTGGTCTGTGACTACACAGAGAGCTGTAACTACAACATGGCTTAGTTCATAATGAGAAGGAGGGATAAGACAGACAGACTGGGTGGTAGAAGAAGAAGAAGAAGAAGTAATGTTTGGCATCTAATGAGAGAGAGATGGTAGAAGATGCAGACAGAGACGCACCGCTGCAAAGGTGTCATGTAGTATTTGTGTGTATTAAAGCAAATGGAGAGAAAAGAAGATCAGCTGTCATCTGTTTCAAATACATGTTCGTTCATTTTAAGATAGTATTCAGTCAAGCGTGCACACGTACATCATCAAGTCCAAAATAACAGACCTGTGTGTGCGTGTGTGTGTGTGTGTGTGTGTGCGCGTGCATGCGTGTGTGTGAGCATTCCTGATGGCAGTGGCCTGTGCACAGTGCCAATCACTCCTCACTTTGCAATTACAAAGAGCAGAGGGTTTCAGGTAATCACCATTGATCAGTGCACATGTACACACACACACACACAGACACACAGGCAGGGGCCGGTAGCATTGATCCACCCCCACCTAGCCTCCAGGGAAGATGGTGTGTGTGACAGCGAGAGGAGATACAATAGAGATACAAAAACAGAGACGGGCAGAGGGGGGGAGGACGGACATATTGGAAACTGGAACAAATGAACGTGATGGACAGAAGAGAGAAACAGTGAAATGCCTCTTCTTCCAGCAATATTCCTTCCTGTGTCTACTGAGAGAAACACAGGCACATTAGTTAGTTACTTGGCCATGCAATCAATCAATCAGCCAGTCCATATGTGCAGATTGAGTCTCTCTGTGTGTGCATGTGTGTGTGTGTGTGTGTGTGTGTGTGTGTGTGTGTGTGTGTGTGTGTGTGTGATTAACCCTAACCCTAATCCTCCTCCCTGGAGTTGAGGTCATCAGTGACTTGATCCTTTCAACATGTCAGTACTGAATTTCAGTGTAATGTCATCTCTACCTCTCCGTACGGACAGGGGGATTCATCATCAGGTAGAATTAACCTCCGAAGGCTGAAAGTGTACCAACGGTGAACCAGGGTCATCATCACCCTGAAGGTGCTTACAGGCGCTTATATTGTGGTCTCTTTTGTTATAAATAACTTAGTTCTTTGGTAAACAACAGAATCGTTACACATTAATTATGGCGTCCTTTATTTATGACTTTATTTTCTCATTAACTGTAAGTGTTAAGTTTACTATAATGGATGGATACATATTCTGTTTGTCTTTATTTATATGTTCAGCTTAGACAAGACACATTTAATTCAAGATAAAATATATAAATGCAGCCATTTACCATTTAAAGCCCCTGAAAATGTATTTCTTGATAACATTGAATATTCATCACTAAATAAGCAACAAAGTAAAAAAGGAGAGACTTTGTGGTTGGGTGTGGTTTGATCAGATTTGATTGACGGTAGCCTGGCTCATAGCGAAGTCAGCTGGTCATCTCGACCCTCTTGTTGTTTCATGATTTCGCCGTTTCATCGATACTATCACTATCACTATCCTCAATCATATTTTAAGATGCTACAAATTATATCCAGCTACATAAACCTGCTAGTGGAATCACTGCATTGTTGGTTTTGTTCTTTTCACAGTGTGAAAATACAGACTATCCTTTAAAGGGGTTGCGTTTGGGGACATTTGGTATCTGTTCAGTGATGATAACATGCAGTAAGACTCCTAAAACATCCATGTGTCATTGGCAGGTCATTCACTACTCGAGCAGAAACTGTTGAGTGACATTAAGTAAGTATTATCCAAAGTGAGAGAGCGACCTTGTGAGTCTGACGTTAGTAATGTTATTATCTGACCTGTTGATCCATAAAACGTCAGTGTTGCTGATGGAGAAGGGTCTATTTTAGAGAGTGATTCGGCTAAGCAGCCGAGTATTCATCCTGTGTGTATTGATATTGATATATATTTAAGTCTGTTCATGTATGAAAGAGGGAAAAGAAAAGTGACTGTGTGGGTGATCCAATCAATGGCTGAATGAATGAATGTACCTTTTTCTCTCTGTTAATGGAGAGTAAAGAAAAAAGAAACGATGACAGTAAACAATGACGTGAGTTCAGAGGAGGGGCACTGATGGCGCTGGTATTCTGTTCAGATTCTTCATCGAGAGGTGACAAAGCACTTTATGTCCTAAAATCAATTCTTAAACAATATATTATCGACTCCTGTTTAGAAAGATATATTTAAGCTTTTGAGATGTGTTTTTACCAGTTTGTGTTGGTGCATTTGCAGCATCTGTGCAGGCTCACCTAAATACTAAACACTTACAACAGGAGCATTGTATCTCTGCATAATAGAAAAACACCTGCACATTAGGGAGTCTGTCCTTACCAGAGATGTGTGTGATATCTTATCCTAATCGTCAAATCATTAAAATCTCATTTCTCACTCGTCTCTGTTTGTGAAAGAGCAGAGCAACAGAAAACACACTGGGATGTCTGTCATTGTGGTGGTGTTGGGCAGCCAGACAGTTAGGGTGTAAACACAACACGTGAATATTCACCCTTCTGGAGGCGCACACAGCTCTGTGAATTTCACCGCCTTCTCCAGGAACTGCGTCTGGATGACTGCTGGATTTTGCTGTGATTTAATTGCAATAAACTGATCAAAAGGCTGCCGATATAACTACATCATGATGCCGATTTGTAAAAAGTCTGAATTCATGTTTTGTCAGGTCTGTCCGCAAGACGACAAGCAAATAACTTTTAAAATGCTTGTTTTCTGAATGGAGTGCGGATCGATCAGGGCTAGTGACTTGGTTCATAGTAAGGTACAACCGATAGCTGCAATCAAGTAACAGACATATATTTTCAGAACCAGGTAGTCCAACTTCCTCGCTTACTTTTCTCCAAGCAATCTTTTTTTGTTTACTCTGTATAAATATGAAGTAGTATCACAGAGCTCTGGACGCCCACAGGCGGACACTCAAACGCTGATAGGCTTTTGCGCAAATTCGTGTCTATTCGCGTCTTTGCATTGACTTTGTATGTAATCTCACCGCGAGAAAAATTCAATTCGCTTTTGGTGGGAACACACAATAAAGCTTACTGCCTGTTCTTTACATTTCAAGAGACATGGGCTCTCTGTGATTCTCAACAACAGGCTTGATCTCATGTCAGCGGAAACTACACAGAAATCCAGGACAAACACAAACCTGGCAGTGACTCACTTTTCTTTCTCTGCAAGGCAGGTTGTATCATGAAGGCTCTTAAGGAGCCAGTTCAGCCACTGTTTACTTCCCATGGGTAAGTATGGGTCATTTAGCCCACTCCTTAATTCTGGAAAGTCCCTGTGTAAGTGTGTTGATGGGAATGGAGCGATGAAGGTAATACACACTCTTTGCCTGTGTGCAAATAATCTTTTTATTCATTGCATTCTGTGGTGCATTAAATTGAATACTTTTAGTTATTAAAATACTTTCCTTCAACACTCGTACTAATGCATTACATGTAAATAGTATTTGCATTAATGCTATGAGCGAGCAGCAACTTGTTATTCTCCTGCAGCCCACGCCTCAACAACTCGGGAGATTGTTCTCCCTTTCTCCCAGAGATGGAAGGAGGAAGACGAGGGTATATGCTGATTTATCTGCATGCACATGTGCAGACCGAATCCACAGGCAGTGGAATAAGTCTCCCACTGCTTTGTCACACACCCCAAGTAAGGATGCACCTAATCGCGCTGAGCTACAGTACGTACAGTGGACACACACAGCCCTGCCTGTTGTTTAAATGTCCCCCAGAATGTGTTTTGTTAAGAGGATCCATAAAAAGAGGCATTCTGCTTTAAAGCTGAATTAGGCAATTTCACACATTGCCGGCTGCAGTGAGAAGAGGTGACTGAAATTGGACGACTTCAGTTCACAGAACTCGTGTAACGTTACGCCACAGTGTGCTCTTGTTTATCAACCTGATCGGACTCATTTAGGTGTACATAAAGTGTAAATGTGTATTAAAACTTCTCAGGAATAGATGGATTGGTGAACAACATTTTGCTGCATGACATAGTGGATTAATGACACAATGAATAAGTGAATGACTTCACTGAATGGAGTCCAAACGAATAAATCACATGAATGAACAGCTGAACTCTGGCTTTATGAAGCTTCCGTTTCCTTGCTTTAGGGTTTTGTCTCTTCTGTCTTTGGATATTCTTATCTAAAAATACCACCAGTGTTTTATGCCTGCGGCAAAGCGTTTCAGACCAGACTTTATTATTGTCTGTCTTCATTGTAATTGGGTCGCCAGTTATTAGTTTCTACATGAACTCTGCGCTTTAGGCTGTGAGAGGCCACCGAGGCAGTGGGAGGTTTTCCGAGCCGTCAGTCACTGCTTTTTAGCCTCATTTGTTTCTGATTGTTACCATCACAGGCAAGACACAACCTGCAAATTAGTCAAGTAGAAGACATGATTTGGTGATCCCTAACTACATTTAAAAAAAAACAAGGAGCCACAGAGTGACACAGGCGCATAAAAGTCACTTTATACTGTGTTACTTACTCTGCAGTTAGTGAAGTTTCCTCCATCGAAAACTTTTAACACCACACCCACTCAGGGGTTTCACCTAATTAACTTTAAATGCTACTTGCTAAAAGACAACAAACAGAACACATTAGGTCGCATACGTTCAGCTTTATTACAGAACCTTTCTGCTTTACTTGGGAGATCATTGCAGGCCTTTTGTTATGAAAGCAGATGCATGTAGGGATCAAGAAAAAAAAAATTTTTTTCCTTTTGACTGAGTTTCAAACATTAAAATTACAAAGTCTGTTGGTTTGGCTTGCTCTTACTTTACATTTTCTAAGAGTATTTTCACAATTGCTAAATCATCTCTGCTGCCAATTTGTCACAAAACTGTACAAGATGACTGTTTTGTCAGCTAACTTTAAGTCGAGACAAACTGGATTCTTAATATAGAGACAGAGCGCAATTAAGTCCCGCCCACACCGGAGGAGAAAACAATCGCTCTGACTGTCTGACTTTGTATTGAAGGAGCCTCCTCGTCACTTTGGTCTGCTAGCAAACAACAGAAACATGCCTAAAAGCTGCTGTGTGGTGGGATGCACCACCAACAGGGTAAAGAACCCAGAACTAAGTTTTTATTAGCTGCCGAACCCAAAAACTGAACCTTTAAGACCGAAGTGGATCCAGACGTGAGGCATCAGCAGGAAGAACGGGAACTCTGTGGATCCTGACACTCAGTGTGTCTCTGTGTGCAGCAAACGTTTTGTCAGTTTTAGGCTAACTATACTGCTGTAAGTTAAGCTACAGCAACTTGTGTAGTAGAATGTGGCTGAATCAGAAAGCTATGCAGCATTATGTTTGCAGGTGCCATAGCTAACTACAGTAACGTAGCTTGAGACGGGACACTGAGACAGACCCACAGTACTGAGTTTGTCCTTTCTGGTAGACAGAGGGAGCTAAAATAATCCTTTTGACATGATGAAATTGAATGTTTTTAGCTAGCTACAGGCGTTTTGTTAGCCTTTTGAGCCTTTGGTTGCATATTGTGGTGCCAATTGTTTTCCCCTCCGGTGGGTGTGGTATTCACAGTATGACGCGTTGTCTCTATAATCTGAAACAGAGAATCTGGGACATTCAGTAAACACAGCTTAAACATGGAGATAAAATCAAGAGAGAAAGGCAAACATTTTGAGGTATGTGGTGCGAGATACCGCTCCTCTGCATGGCACCACCACTACACACCACGCCCCGTCAAGAATCTCACCTCATTAACTTTAGAGCTTAATGACAGACCACGAGTTAAGATCAATTATGTCGCCTGTGTCACCATTATTTTCCCAAAGAACTGTCCCTCTCTGTCTAGGTGATCAATGTGCGCCCTGAAGTACCAAAGCAGACGGCTTCTGTTTTCACATTCCTTCAGCCAATATTGCCTGAGGGGGGGGATTTTAGATAGGACCCCTCCTTGCTTGGAACAATGGATCAATGGCGTGACTTTGCATGTTCGTAATTCATTGAATACCTTAGTGACCTGGTCTGTGTGGCCCGAGGACAGAGAGATGGATAGAGACAGAGAGACGAAACACACACACACACACACAAAGATGGGACCAACTCCAATCGTCTCTATATGGGCTGTAATTAGGTTAGGGATCTGGGAGCCTATTGCATCTACAAATGGTTATTGATCATGCAACAGGTGTTGTAAAAAAAAAGTGTTTGTGCATTCTTGTGTGTGGGAATCCTTCTATTTATGTATCTGTGTACATACTGGGATGCCTCCATGTACGTTAATGCCTCTGTGTGTTTGTGTGTGTGCACAGTTGCCTCGGCGAGTGTGTGTTTCTGTGTGTTTGTGCTCCAAGCTGGGGAACAGGGTGGGGGCATTAAGCAGTGACATTTATAGCTATTGTCTCATCTGTCAAACCCTGCTCGCTCTCTGGGTCTTTAATTTGCTAATTAGAGCGCGGGACCCCTGTTTGTGTCGAAAGACCACTGCCTAGATACTTATCTGTTTTACAAGATAATTCCCTGACAGGGTGATATGCTGTGTGTGTGTGTGTGTATCCCGCTTCGTGCCTCAGCACACCCTGGTATTTTTCACAGGTCTGAGCAAAGACAGAAAGCCTAGTGGCATGGAGATAGAGTGACTTCGAAAATGTGGTGACAGAGGAGGAGAGACATGTTACTAACTTAAACAGAAACATATTTACAGTTTATTTACCAGAAACATCTACAAGCAGGTGTTTGTGTTGTTGACATCAGTGCAAGGACAATAACTAAAATATCATAAGCACAATGCTGATATACAAAGCTGCTGACAAGCAAGGACAAGGACAGCTGTCAGTTTACCTTCTTGAGGAATATCAGCTGGAGCTCCTCTGGGTTACAGTTCTCTGGATCCGCTGGTGGGTACTGCACTTCAGGTGGAAAACACAACTGATACAAGGACATGTTGCTTCAAGGTAAAAATGCTATCACTTCAATTTGAATTAATGTCAGAAGAAAGACAAGAAGAAAAACAACAGCATCAGTCATTTTAGCAAATGCCCAATAATATATGATAACAGTCAGGTGACAAAGACTTGAGTCTTGTCCATCAGGAGCAAAGAAGAAAGTAGTGTAGCCACAAAGTCTGCAGAGGGACGAGGTCTACAAAACGTCAGACATGGCTTCCTGTTACCTACTGAGAGTCAGCGCTGGTTTCGTTTAACCCTGACCACAATCATTCTTAACCTTAGTCAAGTCATTTTTGTGCCTAAACCCAATAAAACCTTAAAGTGGCTATAATCGATATTCTTATATTAATAGTGTATCAAATGACAGTGTGTTGTGTGTCTCTGGTAGTCTCTCAGCTTTACGGAGCTTTCTAGTGAGTTTCAGCTCCTTGTTTATCTGTTCTGGTTCCCTCTCAGACTCTCAGAGCGTAACTTTCAGAATAAAAGCTGTAAAAGGCCACCGTACACTGCCTGCTCAGCAGCAAACAGCAGACAGACACAGTTAGAGACTAGCTGGTGAACATAGTGGAGCGTTTAGCAGCTAAAGAGCTAACAGAGAGGGAGTACTGGACTTAGATCCATCAGGTGACACAAACAGCGCTCCACATGAAGGATCATGTTGCTCTGTGACTGCTGGAGGTGGAAATAAGAAACAGTTTGATCACAAGTTCAACATATCAACTTAAAAGGTGAAGATACTGTCCATCAATATTGTGTTCACAACTTGTTTCCGCTGCCCCCCAAGCGGCCAAAAATCTGTTATTGCAGGTTTAATCATTGCAGTGTCAAATCAGAAAATTGTTTCATTTTTCACACAGTGATTTGTAAAAGTTTTGGAAGACGCTGAGTGATGTCATTCTGCCGATAGAAGCGTCAGATCAGAAAACATTTGAGTGACAAGTTTTTAAAAATGACTACTGCAAGGTATAATCTGTATCTGCAAATACATATAAAGACGAAGTGCATGGAGGAGCGCACCACCCAGATGCGTATACACATGCTGTAGTAGGGATAGTGACAGTACCTGCATGAAGACACACAAACAATGAAAAAGAGCTGTGCTGACAATGTCAGGAGGAACTACCATCACTGCATTATCATGCTTGGTGACGGCTGCAGAGACGGGCAAATCCACTCAGAGGTCTAACAGTAACCAGTCTCCTCACGTGTGTTCACTGCTCCTCACGCTAAATCCAGGAATCCCATGTTATTCCTGTGATTTAAGGAACTCTGAGAAGAAAAGAGAATCCAGATTTACAGTGAATGAAATTATGTAAGTCATAATAGTTAGAGCGTCTCCCAGCAGGAACTGGGCATTTAAACCACAGATACGTCTCCAGTGTAGATTCGTGTAGTCTGCAGTGCACTTGACTTGCATGTCTCTGGTCTGGAGGAAGCTCACAAGAACAGTTCAGCTCCACAGAGAAAAAAAAAGGGAGGGGTTTATTGACAGACGAAATACAAATACCTAAAATAACCACAAAGTATGCACCGTCTGGTTTACAGAAGACACATAAGTTTCTCTTTGAAGTCTCAGATTCTGGACCAGCAGATCGTGTCATCAGTTATTCCCTCTTTAGTCCTCTTGCTGCCAATCTCTTTCAACCGAAAATAATGTGTCATCATTTGGCTTTCCAGTCATGGCTTGCTCAAATAAGACAAATGGCTGTTCCTCTTTGTTTGCATGACATGCTACTGATAGCTTATGATATCTGCTGAGGCTGCACTGTACAGCTGTGGCCTACAGGACTGTTGGAGACCTGTGTAACTAGGGAAGGCGGAGTTGAATATCTCTGCTCTCGGGTAATGACTGTATATCTTGAAGAGGAAAAGAGACGGATTTTTTGACAGCAGTAATTCAGAACGCACGAGTGAGTTTTGAAAAGGCTGCAAAGGCCACGAGGCCTCACTGTGATACCTCCAGGCCTTCTCCAGTCAGAACATCAGAGTTATCTTCCACCACAGGCTGAAAACTCATCTCTTCGAGAAGTGCCTCACGTCCCCTTGTCCCCACTGAATCATATGCCTTCTCCCGTATCTTCCTCCTCTACTGGCTATAATATGCTCTTATCTTGGACTCAACAGAATCCTTTCTACCTCTCCCCTTGGTTTTCATTTCTCTTATTTCACTTTAAAGAACTCCTCTCCTACATGATAATTCTGGGGTCACTGTAATATTGTCAGGACTGTGGCGCTGGCCATTGTGACAGCCTGAAGCTTGAAACCTACTTAAAGGCAAAAGCGGAAAATTGCCCCGTTGTGTTTTTCATAGTCTGACTCACAGGAAGAAGGCTGCGGGTATACGCCTGTCAATTCTCCTCCCCTTCCGCTGGGTCCGTTTATACTGCGAGGGCACCGTCGCTGCATCCTGAGCTCAGCGCCGCCAAAGACGACTGTGATTGGTTTAAAGAAATACAAACAAGCGTGTGAGTGTTTTTTCTCCCCTTTACCAGAATGAGAATGGGTTCAGCCAGACCTTTCTCCAGCACTAAAACAAAGTGTGGAGGTAGGTCTGGCTATGCAAGACTATGTTTCAACCATAATTATTTTAATCATGTGATGCAGCAGTCACAACACTGATGAAATGATAACTGTTCTCACTGATTACTGCACTTATCATCTCTCAACACTGGAAATAAAACACAATTTTTCCCAGAGATGAAGAATGGAGAATTTCTGTCCTGAAGTATCTGTTTTTGCTCTACAAAAACACGCAACAACCGACAGCAACAGCATGTGGATGGGATAATGTGATTTAGCTGAAGTCAGCGTGTGGTTGGTGTTTCCTGGGAGAAAGTTGTGTGTTTTGTTTGTTTGGAGTAAATAAATCAGTGAGTAAATGAAGTGGGTGGTGTGAGAAGTGCCAGCAGCCATTGCTGAACAAAAGGCTTCCACCTACAGACCTTTATAATTCATATACTGTATATTCATAAGACATCACATACTTTATAAAGGCACCTGCGTCTGCAGCTGCACAGCAGATATCTGCAGGAGGAATGACTTATTTACAACTTTATTATCTATTTTGGGTGTGAAGAACACATTTCTCCACCCGCCCCCCCACGCTTCATCTGGTCAGTGTCAATTTTCTGTTGACATTTCCGGGCAGCTGTCATCACCATGGAAACACATGGCGACCCTAAATGCCATTCTCAACAGTTCTCAACAGAAAATTCTCTTTTTTTGTAGATTTATATTTGATTTGTATCTCCAACTGTCTGTAATTTTAAACACACTGACGTCCCAAAGTTTTGAACTGCTTGTAGCAACAGGATTGTATGGTTCATGATATCCCATAGCTACTAACCAACAAAATGCTATACGTAATCTAATTAAAATATCAGTTGTACTTACTTATTTAGGCTTATTTGATCTTGCTTTTCTGTTTTAAATGTCGTGTTATAATTCCTCTCAGAATTCCTGTTGCTTGAGTTTCTAGGCAACATCTGGCTAAACTGGAAAGTTTCACAAAGCTGAGCTCGGAGTTTTAAAATCCTGACAAATTGTTTAAATCAGGAGAGACAGAAATATCACTAATTGCTTTAAAGTGTTGAACATACAGAACCTACGAGACGAGAGAATAGCGGCCGCTGCATCCTGCGACACAATGTCAGAACGTTACACGGCACCCTCTCTGTCACACACCAGCGCTGCCAGATGCTGAAAGCCAAATAACTGTACAAAGACTCAAGGGAAACTCTCCTACATTCAAATCCAGACTGAGGAGCGCCAAAAATTGTGTTTTTAATGTATATGAATTGCAGCGGAGGGTGCTTTAAGGTTAACTTGTTAACAGGTTGACTGCAGTGGGCTCGGACAACGAGCATTTAATATGCAGGCTGTAGGACACACTGTGTATCCTAGCATGTAAGCAAACAGGTTTCAGGTAAATCTTCTGTGTACCATAAACCAGACAAAACTAAACTTGAAGATAACCACACGATGGTTTGACTACAAACCAATTTATATTATAAGCGGTGGTGAGTGGTGACAGCTGAGATGTGATTGGATCATTAATGGCAGATCCAGGATCAGTTTTCCGTAAGACGTTGTTGACATGATTAGATGAATAATCAGCTGCTTCCACATCAGCTCTATTCCATTTCACTCTTCTGGAAAAATGACACGTCAAAATTATCATACATTTAGGGGCTGTTTGAGTTATTGATTGTACATCGTACAAAGCGCTAAATGATGGTATAAATATGATAGTTAATGTACACCAAGCAACCCTTTCACTTACACTGACATACAGACACATTAGCTTGCTATTGCCAACTCTCTTTCCTTTCCACATTCTTAGCAGCGACTTCTTCACATCAGTATTTTCTGTGTGATTTTGTCCACATTTCCTCTTTCCTTTCCCCTGCAGCTGTCCCTCACGCTCACAGGCGAACAGCTTCACTGCAGTGAACTCAGTGAACTTTGAAAGTCCTCTCTTTCTTTGTCCTGCCGTTAGTTGATTTGGACGTCCAGATTCACGCAAATATCAAACAGCTATTTATGTGTTTGTTATTGGTCACAAATAATACTGGCTCCAAACCTTTTTAACAAAACCACACTGTTGGCATTCTTACCAACAGTTTAATACTGGTGACATGGGTCCAGTTATACTGTCTGGTTACTAAAAGTTAACCAATCAGAATCAAGAATTACGAGTGGCCGTGTATAATTTAGAATAGCCTATTTTTGTCAACATACAGCAGGTGGGTCATATCACCCAGTTACAGGCTGAAGCTACTAGAAATATATTTCTTTCCATGTTTATTTAACTTCCTGCTAATGCAGTGGGATTAAGACATCCCTGTAGCATGTCAGGCCATGCATGTCTTATGTATACGGCTATACGTGTGGAGTGCAGCTGACATGTCCATGACGGCTTCTTGGAAAAAAGTGTCGAATTGCATTTATTCCGATCACAGTGCAGAAAGCTTTACTTGCACATCCATGACAAACGTGGTCATAGCTGCAGGACGAGAGCGCGACACGTGAAGGAACACAAAGCACACGTGTGCCAGGACACATTAATGAGCCTGCATAGACTGTGTGTCAGCATGTACTGTATACATACAAAAATAGACACGGATGCATTGTAAACACACACACAAAGGCAGTGTGGTAGCATCTTTTTTCATGCAAAGATATATCGCAACAAACAACAAAAGCAGAACAGGCTGAGACACAATACATCCGGAAATCAATAAAAAATAAACAAAACAGCCACAAAAATTACGGATGTGTGCACACACGTAAACACACATCCCCCATCTCCACAGAGTGTCTCCGTCACATTAGGCCTTGTGTGTCTCTCTGCCCCATTTCTTTCTGCCAGCGCTGAGATGAAATATTAACAAGGAGGACGGCACCCTAACCCACATACTGTACCCTGCACTGCCAATTTAACTGACTGCCCTAATAGGCACAGGAGCGGAAAACACACACAAACACTCTTACACCAAGGACATACACTCATACTTTCATACACACACATGCACTTGCGTTTTAAAAAACAGAAATAATGGTGTCCTTAAATGTAGATATACATGCTGGTGCTGCACAGACAATCATGAGTATAAAAGCAGACACAAACCAAGTGGGTTCATACACAGCAGGACGCCCCGACCCGTCTCATTTGAAAGCTATTTTGCTCCATCGACTTATAAACGCCCGCCGAAGACGGAGAGTCGTCATATCAGAGCAGCAGTTTATCTTGTAGATTGATTGAATACAGTGCGAGGTTTTCCTATCACATGCTCATCAGATAATCTGACATGCTCTGAATACCTGCCATTCAATAATCAATTTACTTGCTATCTTTCAAATTATACTGTCAAACCGCCTCTCTGCTTCTCCGGCTTTCTCTCCCTGAAACATCTGCCATTCAGCATCCAGTCACCACCTACAATTATTCAGATTATTACACATTTAAAAACCATCTTCCCTCTCTCTCTTTCCCTTTCGCTGGGGGACGATTACAATATTTAAAATATAATAAGGTTATATTGGCAACACATTTTTCAGAAAGTGGGTAACACTCATTAGAAAAGTGAGAGGATGGTGTGGGATGTGGTGGTGGTGGAGGGGGGGCAAGCAAATAGGATTTGAAGCCTAGCAAAACAGGAAGGCTCTCAGGGAGAAGGGAGTTGTCACTTTTCATTAGATACAGCCGTGCGGATGGGCCCCAGCTTGCCTGATGCCTTCCCTGCATTCATACAGCTGCAGAGATTTACCTTCTCTCCCCCCTCACACTCCTGCATGTGTGTGTCTTTGCATCTCTGTGTTTGGATGCATCTGTTATTGTAATGTCACACACTCTGTCCCTTGTGTTTGTGTGTCTTCATGCTGCCAGCGTCTCTTCGTACTGTACTGCACAACCTGCCTTTTGTCTTTCAGTCTGAGAAGTTATTTTAAGCGTCTAGAGCTCCAGAAGCAGCTGTAGTCCAACTTTCATGCAGGAGGCTGGACTTCACCTCCCATCACAGAATGGCATTTTTTAAAAATTTTCTATTGTGTTTATTGGTTTTCAGTCTTACAGATAAGTTCAATGCAAATAACATTTTTGTGTTTTACAGACAAAACAGCAAATAGGGCAAAAAATGAATAAATACTTGACAGGATTATTATGACTGCAGGTCTGCAAGTTACATATGAGGAGATTTAAAGCTTAAGATTCAGCGTAGTCCA
This sequence comes from Macquaria ambigua, assembly GCA_008360985.2. Classification (NCBI taxonomy): domain Eukaryota; kingdom Metazoa; phylum Chordata; class Actinopteri; order Centrarchiformes; family Percichthyidae; genus Macquaria; species Macquaria ambigua. Next base: position 7,093 of record VMKM01003898.1, on the reverse strand, counting down.
GGAAGGGACGCCACATTTCCTCACATTTGTCGGCAGAACCACAAAGTATAAACCTGAGTGTCTCTAGTTTGAAGTGCTGTGTGACATCTCTTAACTTAACTGGGGGGCTGTGGGGTTTTCCAGTTTAGGAGAACTAGCCTGCATGCTAATAACATTAACATTATAAGAGGACTATCCTCTGCATGATCTATCCCTAACCTTAGCCAGGTGGTTAGTTGCCATGTGCAGAGATTGCAAAAAGCAAGGGTTGTAAAATCTGTGGTGTTGGATGTTAAAATAATGTCACTGAACATAATCCAGAGTCCAATAGGCTACTTGTCTGAAATCAGTTTGAAATATATCAGTTTGCTTTTGGATTCTGGGTATTTTATTTTATTTTATTTTTTGCAACAATTAAACATTTTTAATTTGCTACAGCTCTATGACAGGCTTCTTCTCCATAACAGCAGCTGAGGCTCATGGGTATCATAGTATTTAGAGCCATTGGCCACACCGAACTGATGGCAAAAAAACACGAGTTCTCGGAAATGAAGCTGAAATCATTTAAACTGATGGCATAAACTCTGATATCCTGTTTTTAAGTTGAAGATCATTAAGGGTATTAATAAAACAAAACTTTGTAATGTCACTTTGTAGTGGGGAAATACTTCTGATGTATCCACTGCACAACCCTATTATATATATATATATATATATATATATATATATATAAAACATAGTGTATTCTTGTCTCGTCAGGCTCTCCCTCTATATTTCTGGCAGGTCGTACTGTAGTAATATCATACCTTCTTTCTCAGTCTCCCCCTCTCCAGCTTGCACACTTTCTCTGTCTTTGTCAGACTCAATATCACTTCCACCTCTTCTCTCCTGCCCTCCCTCCCTCTCGCTCTCCTCTCTCCTGGCTCTCCTGTCTCCCTCCGTGGCGTTGGTTTACTCCTACTTCTCCTCTCATCGACGCTTCTGTCATGTACCGCCATGAATATTGAAACACCACCCCCCTCAGTAAAGCCTGGCCTGTCTGAAGATGTTAGCAGCAACGAATAGCTCCTCCAGCAGCTAGTCTTTGCTCTGATGTTTGAGTGGTGCCTTGATGCTGCGCTGAGCGGGAATAGCCTGGTAGTCCATTATGTTAGATGTTAGGTACAGTTGGAGTTCACAGATAGTCCGCTGACCTCAGTGTCGTATCCCATGATGACTGTGAGCATCAGTGAGAAGTATTTTTTTTCTCTCCTCCTACCTCCCACATCGTCTCAGCCGTCCAATCACTGCCCGAGTTGCCGGCATAAACAAGCCCTGCTCCTCACTTCTCCGTGTTGCTCATCTCGCAGGCAGCCACCACCACCACCTCAGCTCCACCTTCCATCAGATGACTCAAGACACCCCGCAGCAGCCGGCTCAGACGCCCTCCTGCAGAGCGCTCTACCAGGCTCTGCTCCAGCCTTGGACCACATGAGCCAAAACCCTAAATATAACAATTTTATGCTTTATTCACGGGTGGTGAACTGTCTTCTTCTTGAGCTGTGAAAAGATTTTTTAGGTAAATAATATGTTTGCTTGCATTTTTGCTTCATCCAGCTGTTATTAAATGCTTTTTTTTTTGCATTTGGCAAGTATTTTAGCGTGGTCTACTCAGTTTATACAACCAATCCTTTACTTATCTGGCTGTCCTACAGAAACCTTCTACCAACACAAAAATCTGGACTTTTTTTTCTTCAAAAATTGAGGATGAAGTGGTCAATCGTCCAATTTTGGCTTTTTCATTTGTGACATTTAACAATACGTTTTCAATTATCTGACTCAGCCCCAGAGTCATGGACCATTTTTTTCCCTACACAATAGGGACAATGTCTGCTGTCAGTTCTAATAACACTCTCAAAGATGGCCTAGTTCTGGGACAAAATACCAACAATTTTCAAGATACGTTTCACCTCTCTTCCCCCTCAATCATATCACTCTCTCCCCTATCACAGCTTTAATGGCCTGACAGATTCTGTACATTGTCAAAGCTAACTGCATGTCTTCCTTTCCTACTTTCCTCTGCTTTCTTTTACACACGATCATTGAGTAGTCACAGAAACACACTCGGCTCTCAGTTGTTCTCATCCTTACACTCCTATTTTGTTTGATCTAAGGAGACTTAACTCCCAATTAAACGTAAATGAAATGAAACACATTTAATTCAAGTTTCATATTTCACTCCTTCTGAAACGAGACTTGCATTGTTTAAAAGTGACACCTACGCTCGTCTCGTACAAAAGACTTGATGACAGAACAAAGCTGGATCAAATTAAAGCAGTTTTCATAAAGACAGAAAGCCACTTAAGTCTGTAGCTTACACAAGGATAACAGCTGGACAGACAGAAATAACAGAAGATGTAGAAAATTCTGTCTCTCTCAGATCAATTGACATGAATCTTAGAAGAGTCGACAAAGCTAGGGTTTAGGTTTTTTAATGGCTCGGACGGACATAGAGAAAGTGCAGTGCCTCTGGTTCGATTCCCGGCTCCTGTTAACACCATGTTGAAGTGTCCTTGAGCCAGACATGGAGCCCCAAACGGCTCCTGATGAGCAGGTCGGCTCCTCGCATGGCCGCTCTGCTACCACATGAATCTGTGTTTGTGTGCGTGGGTGAATGTGCAGCATATTGTAAAGTGCTTTGCAGTGCTCTTGGGATAAAGGCACTATATAAATGCAGTACATTTACCATTCACCATCACCCTACTTCACACTCAGAATATTACATATTGTAAATTCACACATCTCCACCTTCACCAGAACAATTTCGAGTGCCTTGCTTGTAGACACCTGCCACAGTAGCTGTTCATGACCACGTCTGAGATTTGGGCCGGTGACCTTCCAGTCAAAGCTCTGCCTCTTTAATACTGCTTTCAGCTGGACTGGCGCTTGGCAAATGGAGCGAAATCAATGTGGATAACATTGTGTGCTTTGAGGAGCAACAACTTGTTAAAAAAATATGCTTGGTCACAATTCTTGGCAAACTTACCAAATCAAAAAGTCTTGTGTTTCCAGCGCTCGTGGCACGAGGTTAGAGCTGAGTCTTGAGAGGTGAACGTGAAGCTCTCTCCCACAAAAAGCCATTACAAGACAAAAAAACCCAGAGGCTTTTACCTCGGACAAAGAATTATTTTATGAATTCATAGAACACTTAGTTGAGCTTTTATATCCAATCAAGCCTTATTTAACACAGTGCTAAAATGCACAAGCACATATAAAACCACTCTTGGTGCTGTCACTGTGTCCATAAAGTCAATATGAGCAAAGACACGCTAAGTCAGGCAAATAAATAAGGCTTTTACCTTACAAAGACACATATTTGAAAGGTTTTTCTGTTCTTTTGGTAACACAAAATTGAGAAAAAAGCAACTCTGTTATCTTTTTTGTCTGGCTATTCCAAAACACAAAGTCAGGACTTTGTGTTTTGGAATATTTGGAGAGATATTCATGTTGGAAAAAGTCAGCTAATCAAATCAAAGTCGATCGTGTGTAGTCGTTGCACCAATGAGATTTTTGATTTAGAGTAATTCACTATTGTCATGAATAACAGAGCCATGCCACTTCACTGCAATGCACAGATATTGATGAAACCTACATGATGATCATTCACACCCTGAATCAATGTCATCATCATAACTCCATCGGAGGAGGAGGAGGAGGAGGAGGAGGAGGAGGCGGTGGTGTGTGAGTAAACATATTGACTTATTTGCTCATGATTGGGGCAGCATGCCTTTAGAGACACAAATAAGCTCTGGACCACAGTGTGGAGGTGAAGCAGCTCCCTCAACCACAGGCTGTGCTGCAAGAGGAGAGGGGGTGATGGAGGAGGGGGGGAGAAAATAAAGAGAGAAAGAGACAGAGTGAATGAAAGAAGGAAAAAGACAAAAGGGGGAAAGAAGGGAAGGGGAGAATATGGGAGAGAAGAGAGTAAATCCAGTGAATGAGAGAGAGAGGTGGAGAGATGGAGGGATTGAAAAAAACGGAGAGGGGGGGAAGGCAGTTTGGGGGTGGAGTAATTCAGAGAATGCAAGGCACTGCCCTCCCTCTCTCTCCCTCTCCTCCTCCTCCCGGTGGAAATTCATCCTTCAGGCTCGGTAGCGGACATTTGTGTTGAGGACCTCGGGAGGACGGGACGTGTTCACTCGTGGAGGTCCGGCAGCAGCAACCTCTCCAGCCCGGTTAATGGGTGCAGGCTAGTGGCCACACCGGTGCTTTCTGTAGCCCTGCTGTAGGGACCAGCTATCCAAGCAGTGATTTTACCACTACAGACATTTGTGATTTTCTTTTTCTTATTAGCCAGTTATTCTTACTAATCTTTTTTTAAACACGTCATATGTTTTCTGGTTCACTTTAGGAATTTTGCTGCTGGTTTAATTCCAAGTCCGGGCACTGATCCATATGGTGCTTTTTTTATATTAGATTTTATATTGTGAATTAGGCTTCTTCCAGCGACCTTCCGCTGCGACTACTAACTTTGGAGCACCGGACACAGCCTGTCGCCAGTCAGGGGGGAGAAAGAGGAGCCAGAAGAGATTTGACACCGAGCAGCAAGCCTATATTTGCCTGCTTGACTCTGTGTGAAGAGGAAGGAGGAAAACAGAGCTCCCCTGTCGCCACCTCCGCCACCAGTCTCCCTTTTCCATCGTACGGAAGAAGAAGAAGAAAGGGAAGGAGGATTAAGCCTGAATAACGGGAAGGGATATAAACGTGGAGGAGATTTGACGGTCAGTTTCTTTTTAAATCATGGCTCTTTCTTGTCGTCTGATATCATTTTCTCAGTGTGTCTCAGTTTGCCGGATATGTGGCATTGTTTGTTGCAGTCTTAACGGTTTCTCTCTCTCGGGTCTCTGCGTGTTGCTGGAAAGAGAAAGTGGCTGTCGGACCGGGGCAAACATTCACGGAGATACCGGAGGGGAGAGAATAAACGTAGCACGGAACTATCTCTGGTTTCTGTTGAAATGTTATTGTGCACACTCGGTGCGTTTGATTATACATCCGGGTTCGCTCCGCAGGGTTTGTGTATGCCGTGATTTGCAGCAGCGGCGGCGGCGGCGGCAGCACGGCTCTGTGGTCGAGGATATTTTTAGGCAGTCGCTGTGTTATTAGCTGGCTTGCTGGGCTACTTATCCCAGCTACTGCTTTCACCGCCCCGCTCCCTCCTTCCTTCCTCGTCTCCTTTGCTTGCTTCCTCCTGTCTTTCCTACCCGCCTCCGGTGCCCCAGCGTTTGGACAGCTGAAGCTGCCTGGAGCCCACCAGGTTCATTCCTCTGGCTTCAAAACCGAACAGGTGCATTTTAAAGCCGGGCCAGGACAGGCTGTAGTCCAAGAGGGCTGAGCGAGAGAGAAGGGCCTCTTTATAATTTGGACTGACTGTATTTCACAGGCTGTTACACGCGGTTTATTTTTGGCGTCCTGTGAAGAGGACGGTGTCCCCTAAGACTTGAAGTCCCTGTAATGTGGACTCAAAGTGAGACCGAGACACCCAGCAGAGAGTTAGTGACCTCATTGTTCTTGATACTATTTTTCTACCTCCTCTCTAGTGTTGCTCGTGCTGTTGCATGCGTGCCTGCGCGCGTGCTCCCGTGCGCCAATGGGAGCCGAAGTTGGTTACAGTGGATCAGATGGGGGAAACGTGTCGGGTGGCATGGACACAGGGCTCATTATGAGCACCACGGCCCGGTAATGAGCACCAAAACCCTGCTATGTTGAAGGATAAGCAGTTTTAAAAAGCAAACGCATCCGGTTCCGTGCTGCTGCCTGATGCGTAAAAACAGCCTCAATAACGCGAACCCTCTTTAGAAGTGAAGTGAGCGCGTACCGGAGGATGTTTTCGCCCACCTCGTCGTGATTCCCCTCACGTATGCTTTGCCATGGAGACGTTTGACAGCCTGCCGCGGTCTGGGTATGCCTCCTTTGACCGAGGGACAAGACAAAAAGAGAGAGAGAGAGAGAGGCTGCTGTGTGAAAGGGAAAGGATGAAGCCTCAGAAAGAAAACTAGCTACAGAAAGCTGAGTAAGGCTGTTTATTGAGTTGGAGTGTGTGGAGTCAGGATAGATGGCTGTAGCGTGTGTTTATGATGCTCAGTGTCTACAGTGATAGAAATATATTTTATGGCGTATGAATTATTGAGTTTGTAACCTCAGGGTGCTACATGGGACTTTTAATATTAAATGAATGTGTCCTTGTCATGCTGCGTGGGGTTTGTCTCCATAATGTTTTACTGGAACCAGGATAGTTTTTGTGTGTGAGGTTGTTTTCCATCGGGGGGGCGAGGCTTATGGTCTGGCTTGACTACAAAGGTGTTTTTTTGGCTGTTGCAACCTGACCTTTGAGGTCCTGGTAGCGATTCAGTTCATGTCTGGCTGCTGTCCTGAGGATGATTTGCAGAGTGTGTGTGTGTGTGTGTGGCAGCAGGTTCACAAATAAAACTCCCCGTGTTTTAAACACATCTTTTCCAATGACACGTTTTAGCTGGCTCTGTTTTAATATCATTTGATTGTTCCAAAATACTTGGCTGCTCCGTCCCACAGGCCCTAAATGAATTAAAGGACTCGTCTGTTCAGTGATGGGCAATTTGGAGGGTTTTGAGTGCTCCCTTGGGTGCCATTATTCTCTGTCTGAAGTCTGCAGAGGAGGCCTAGAGGTCCACCTATTTTCTACCCCCAGTGGATGTAAATCAATACCTTCTCGGTGCACCACCCTGGATCCTGTTCTATTCTGTTCAGTGACGTACAACAGCCAGACCTGCAGCTGAGCACACTTGCTAGTGTGTGTGTGTGTGTGTGTGTGTGTGTCTGTAAACAGGCGTCATGTTGATAGGACTGGTGTGTTTTGTAGACAAGCCGTCTTTAATCCTCCACACAGAAAACAGTGTTTGTTTCCCCTCAGAGCGGCAGGAACCAGCTCCACTGATGATGGTGATGATGGTGGTGGCGATATGTGCGTGTGTGTTTGTTTCTATGCCTTGCTGTTAATTTGTTCACTCAGGTGTGTGTCTTATTTGTGCACACCACGCAGATGTTTTTTGGTTTTTGTGTGAGGATGAGTTCTAGTGTCGGTGTGGCTCTGTGGCTTCAG
>VMKM01003897.1:10000-26462 GCA_008360985.2 Macquaria ambigua | reverse complement strand
TCTGTATGTTTGAATGGGGGTTACTGTCTCTTACTGTCTCACCAAAAAAAAAAACAATTAAAAAATTGCAAGAGGCTAAACTGGTGAGGTCATGTTGCCTTTAGGTGACGGTGATTCAGTGAAATAAGATCCAGGAAGTGAAAGATTCATGATGTCTGAAGCATAAAGTCAATCTCCAGAAGTAAAAAGCTAACGTTAGGCTATAAACCAGCTACACCACGGTCACATGACTTCAGCGTCTCCACCACTGAGCTTCCAGCGCTGACCTCTTCTACAAAAGCCTTTGGGAAAGTTTGAGTTAGAACAGTTTGCAGTATAAACCCAACGAGGATGTAAAGGCGGACGAGTGAGTAGATGAGTTTCTGTGTTCGGCGTGATGACGTTTAATGTCCCCGACAACCTCTGTAGTCTCATTTAGACACTTGTTAGCAACCGCCTTTTTTAAGACACGGAAAAGCTTCAAAACTCACCAGTGGAGTATTTACTGACGGATTTTATGTCGCAGAACAAAACGTGAAAATCTCTTCAGCTTGTGTTAACCACAGACCTTATTTCAGGCATCGAACCAAAAACCCATTCAAGAAACCCACTGACTTCCAGACGAGGGAACAGGAAGAGCTAACATGCTAACATGCTAACTCACTTCAGGGTTTAAGGACTCAGTCCTGCAGCATTTTGGACAGAACAAGCTTTTCATCCATCTCAAACCACTATCAGGTAACATTACGGCTGTTTACAGCTCATTTGTTTCGCATTGAAAGATCATTAAGAAACAAGGTCGTAGAATCTGGTAGAACTTTTCAACAAAATGCCGAAGGTAGTGCAGCTGCAAGGTTGGTATCTTCACTCCTGCCATAATAATAATAATAATAATAATAATAATAATAATAATAATAAGAAGAAGAAGGCAATGGCCGACACCAGCGTAAAGAGACTCTGCTGCAGATCATGTGTTTCTGTCTGTCTTCCTTCCTCATCGTCTTACTCTCTTGCTGTCTGTCTCGCTCTTTGTTTTTCTGTCTGTCTCTCTCACAGTCGCTCTCTCTTTGTCGCTTCCTCCCTTCTCCGTTTTGGCACATGTTGCCACGGTAACCACGCGGCTGCCTCATTTTTTTTTTTTGGGCCAAGTTGTAGTGGTGCAGTTTTTAAGGCCCATACTGGGTTCCACCGCCCCTTCATTCACTCACACACGCACACACACACACACTATCACACGCTATCATGCAATCATACACACCCACTAACATCCCCTGTTCACACACACATCATCATTATCAACACCTCTACGTGCTCCGTCTGCATCCCACTCTCTAACACACACACTGTCACACCTACACACATGTAGAGCAGATCCGATTGTCTTTTCTTTTCTTCTGTTCTCTCACACACTTTCACACGCACTTCGCTGACATCCCTCTCTGCTTTCAGATTCCACAGGAGATTACCCAGAGTGCCGCTGGCCTGAGGATCATCCAGAAGGAAGAGAGGGAGAGCGAGGAGGACATACAGCGATTGGAAGAGGAGGTGGAGCCTCAGAAAGACCCCCCGCCCCCTCTAGTGAAGCCCCTCCCCTCTGAGGAAGTGCAGTGAGTAGCGGCTTTTATCTTTTTTTTGGGAGCCACACTTGTTCTATTCACTTTGTCGATATCTGGGAGGTTTCATATAAGCAATCTGAAAAGCAGAGGGCTTTTATTTTGAAATATGCACATCAGCACGTCCTGTTTGACTGCAGAAAAATCTGTTATTCAGTTTAGAGCATTTAATTCAATAAACAAACAACATTACCCATCAAGGTGTTTTTCTTGATCTCAAAATGATGGCGCTACATTAGCATGTAGCTTGCTAGCTTTAGCTTCACAGGATAATGTTACAAAATGCTGCCTGAAGTTTTGGCTTCGTAGTGACGTCCAAAACTGTATCTGATCAGGAAAAAGCTCCGGACATGCAACTTTTACTCACCCTGCTTTAACCACCACAGCACATTGTCTGAAAGCTCCTACATGGTGGGCTGAGAGGTGAACTTTTTCAGAGGTTGCTGATGTTAAAATACGGGTAAATGCCATTTGCCAGCAGGTCTTGAGTCGTGTTCATTTAATGGCGGCCCTGCAGGATTTGTGTTTGAACAATCCAGATTTCATTTTCATCTGTCACAAGATCTACTTTTTCTAGTGAGATGATTCTATCAATGTAGTGTAAAACTGCATTTTCCAGCAAACAGAGCTATAGTGGTGTCTATAGCTGCTTTAACTGGAGTAAAGCCTGGATTATATACTCCCAAGCGGACGCGTAGTAGTTCTGTTTATACTACTTTCTGGAGTCTGCTTGGAGGACACATTCCACACATGTGCAGTAGGGCCAATTTCTGGCAAAACTGGCAATTTTCCTCCACGAATTGTTGCGCATTTAGATTCATTGTAGAGATGCACGTAGCGACGGATCTCTTCACACAGCCTCTCTTCAAATACAGCGTCCATTTTGGTTTTCCAGCGCATATGGAGTTGGTGCCCTTGTAGCATAAAAAAGAGCCTACGCGGACGCCCTCTGATGACGAAGTGTACATCACGCGGACCCTTGTGCTCTCGCAGATATATTTTGTAAATATGTTGCTAAACTGACTTTGGGTGATAGTTTGACATTGTTGGGGTCTCTCTTCCGCAAGCATTCAATTGATTTAGAAACGTGGGAAACAATTTATAATGTTGAGGATGTGTTTCTTAAATTGAAAAAGCAGTTGTTAATGTGAGAACCTGATCCATATGTCATGCTCCACAGGCAGCAGCCAGGTAATGAAAATCACCTGCAGACCACAACTCAATTGTCTAAGTAATTCATCAAGTAAAACTGCAAATGTTCCAGTCTTTGGGTTTGGTTAGACAACATCAGTGATTTGAAGACGTCTCCTTGGGTTTTGTGATGATTTTATTCTATTTTATGACAGTTTATATGCTGTAGAAAAAATAATAGAATAAGGGATAGTGGAAATATTTGTTAGTCGTAGTCCTAGACCATTTAGCTACGAGATGAACATAAGGATTAATTCTTAAGTGCTGCTTCAGCCTCTATCATCCGCTTTCTCATAGTTAAAACATCAGAAATTAACCATAAATCCTGTGCCTGCAACAATTAGCCAACTAGTCAGAGATCACTTGTAAAACCAACAGTCTGCAGACCCTCAGACTCGGGCCAGACCTGAACAGCTTGGATAAACACAGAGGGAGATGAGGTGTTACTAGACTGAAGTTGCATGACAAAATGTAACCAGGAGAACGTCCAAAAGCTCAGTGTGAAAACACATCACTCACGAGTATAAGTTTAAAGTCCTAAAATGTATTAGATTATAAGAACATTTCGTCAGGTTAATGTTGGAGTAGAGAGATATCTGCTTTTAAACAGAAGTACAGGACGTCTTGATCGTCCGTGATACAAGGACAAGACAACTTTACAACAAAACAAAAACACCACTTTATCTTGCCATCTTTCTTTCACGTTCGTATCATGTCACCCAGTACAATCAGCTGTGTAAGAATGTGGGAGAAACAAACTGTCAGAAAGTCTCCTCTGTAAAGCGAGCTGGTGTAAATCCCAGAGATTTGTTCAGAGCCCCGGTCGACAGCGATGAGTCAGTCAGAGGAGGATCTGATCAGACGCCTCAGAGGAGAAAGTCCAGGAGGAGAAACAGAGAACCAGATCCTCAGTGGAGGTCTGGGAGGAGAAGAAGAGTGAAGAGAAACACAGAGAAATATTCATGTCAACTCATATTTACTAATAGATCAAATCTCCCCCAGTGATCCTTCAGATACATGATTAAAGAAACAAAAAAAGGCGTGAAAATTTTTGCATAAAATGACAAAAAGCATGTTAGACAATCCATAGTTTGGTTAAAAGAACTTAACGTTTCAGTGGGAAAACTGGGACCTGAAACAGAGAGCACCATCTCGTCTTCACCGACTGAGACTCCACAGGGGTTTGCCCTGTTTTTACCGTAATTATACACTGGTGTCGGCCGGGTACAATCACTTCTCGTCCATCAGGAAGAGAAATCAAACCCAGCCTCACATCTTTGGGCTCTTTCTTTGGGTCCCTTCAGTGTCCTTCAGTCCCTCAGAAAGTGGGGAAAGAGCAAGAAAAACACAATTTGGCTAAATTCAAGGCCTTAAGAGGTATTTACTCGTCCTGAATCCAGTCAGTGTTGGTCTTATTCTTTTTAGTTTTTGGTATAAAATGTGCTTATTTTTCTCTCCCTCTCTGTGTTACCAAACACAATTCAGCATCACTTAGCGCTTCATTTCCTGTTTTCCTCTCTGCTGGTTATCCAATGCTTTTCATAATTTACATGCATTTATTTCAAGGTAGGTCCTAAAAGTGTTAAATTGGGGTTTCAGCATGTAGCGACCGTGCTGTAAACGCTGTTGATAAGGTGGAGTATGAGAAAGAGAAGCGACATCGTAAAGGTAAAGAGAAGGAACGGAGTGAGAGCGATGGACGAGGATTGGAGAGTCACACCTGGAAGGCAGAGAGATTTTCAGATGAGAAAGAGAAGGCCAAGACACTTTTTTCTGTACAGAAAGTGGCTCCAGGAAAAAGTCAGAGGGACACCTTGAAAGATGTGACATTTCATTTCCAAAATTCAAAACAGAGGTCCAGTTTTCTGCAGATTGGCTTTTGTTGAGTCAGATGGAGGCGAGGAAGAGCTGGTTTGAGGGTGCTGAGGCAAACGGGAGCAAGAGATGGGGAAAAAAATCACATTTGAGAGTGAAGTATCAAATGATCCAACAGCAGAAAGAACAAAATGAGAAGCAGAGTTAAGAGAAGAGGGAAGGTGATTTGATACTTGAGGAAAAGAAAAGAGCAACAGAAAGAGGACTAATGGAAGAGACACGTACTTCAAACTGTATATACAGTCAGAGCCAGGATGGGAAGAAGAGAATCTGAGATGGTTTTTGAATCAGGTAGAAATGTGTGTGTGCTACGTTGGAAACGGTGTAGTTCCCTCCTCAGCTGGAACCAACATGCTCAGTTCAGCAGGTTCATGCAGTAACAGTTTAAACATGGCAGCGTCCACAGCCTCTGGTGCCCCCGCGGTGCTAAACTAAACCGACTTTGTAGTCCGAGCTGCCACAGAGGCTGCTGCTACGTTAGACGATTGTGTAATTTGGGACAGCGGCACACATTTGGGGAACTTTTCAACAAAGCTTGTTTCAGTAGAGGCTCTGCAGCTTGTGTTAAATGTTTGGTAACCACATCTGGAGCTGTCATGGAGGTCCAGTGCAGAATATTTGTTATATGGATAAATGTGTCACAACCAGCTGACAGCTGGCGATTGACAGTAGATTCATTTAAAGTGAACAGTCTGAGACTTAAATTTGTTTGCTGCATGGTGCCTTCAAATGGGTTCGTGTTTAACGTTTTTACAAGTTGACTTGATTAGGAAAATGCAGAAAATAGAAAAAGATTTCCGCATTTTTTTAAACTGTAAAAGTCAATGTCCATTTTTCACCAAGAAACAGTGAAGTCACTTGAGTGCCGAGCACATTGTGGGTTCTACCTCCCTCCCATGGCAAAGCTACGACAGAACAGTGCAAACTAGCCAGTAGACTCATTTGGCGTTCATTTTAGTATTCAATATTTAATATACATTATATCAGGTACACCTATACCTTATTTAATGGAAACTGTTTGGATGTACATTGGATACAAAGTCAGATAAATAATGTTCCTTAACGACATTTTCTTGTTTGTGTTGAATTTGGATGTGATTTGCCTCGTAGTCTCTCTAAGTGGTGTATAAAAAGCCTCAAAGATGACAGCTGTTTGGATAACATTAGAACGTATCAGGAACAGTTAAATATTGACTCAATTAAATACCAACTGATGCTGGAAACCCTGGTCTGGTGATTTATACCACATGCCATAGTTGCATGACTTATGACTTGCTGGAGTATAAAATGTGTGTGAAAGTGTAAATGTTGTAGAACTACTAAAAAAATACCAACAAGTGCTTCCTAAAAACAATGTTGAAAATCTTATATTCATTTTGTAAGTGTGCATCTCTGAACCCATCACCACCTTTATTATTTTTTCTTGCATATAAGATATTTCCACTGCAGCACCACCAGCACCAAATCATAGTCACCAGTCTGAGGGCTCGCTAGCACAGAAAACCTGACCAACCGAAGCCAACATTTACCAGCGCTTGGCTGCTGTCCAGTCAGCTTTTTCAGCGTTTTCCTGGGCTCCAGCCAGCCTGCAGGCTGGTGCCAGCCCCACTGGGTGCTCGGGAAGGTTTATTTTCAAGGCCCTTCTGCTTCATTGAATGGGCTCTGTGAAGCTCAAGGGGTGGAGCACCATGCTAACACTGCCAGGGTGATGGGTGCAGTTTGCACATGGGTCATCCCTGCTAAAAATATTTGCATCGAAGGTGCTATGAAGCACCTCAGATGAAAGCACACAAAATAGCACATTGCTGGGGTTGCAGAAACGGCTCTGCACCTGATAATTTGGTTGGTTTTCCTCCTCTTCTTAGTCTTCCTCTTGTCCCTTTCATGCTGAGTGAGTTTCATGACCCTCAGGCCTTTGAAACCTGCTTAAAAAGCTACAGTATCATTTACAAAATGAATGGGTATTAAGAGAAGATAAGGCTGTTTTCTTCTGTCCTGGAAAGCTTAGTTTTCGCAGATATGTGGCTTTATCACCACTGAGATATATCACTGTGTGTATGGCTGCACAGTTATGGCTTGCAACTCTTTTGATACGTACTGTGAATGATTTTATTATCACGTTTCAGCTGCAGCAGATCTACATGTTTGAATATTGCTGGTATGTCTCATTAATTGTGGAAAACAAAGACTGCACGATTAATGTGATGCCCTTATGTTGTGTCACTCTCTGATCATACTGTTGTTAATAAAATCGCCATCTGTTACCTCCAAATGCTGCTGCGTTGGTCTGAAATCTGAGCGGCGGCAGTGCTGTTGCAGAAAAGCGAGCAGGGATCTGAACCAGCGGTGGGAGTGTGAGGAGCGGTGCAGGTACTGTATGAGGGCTGATGGGATCTCCACAACCGCTGGTGGAGGTATCGACTACGTGGGAGAGAATGACTCACCCTAAAAATCCACACACACACACCTGTGGAGGAGGTGTGTGTGTGGGCAGTCAGTGTGGCTGGGCAGATTGCTGCTCGCCTCTCTCGTATGAAACTGTAGCCTCGCTGCTGCTGAACTTCACCACCACAACACTCGATTTCTTTGCTTTTTCTCTGTTTGTTTGTTTTTTTTTTTTGTTTTTTTCTGTTGTGTTTTCCACCAACACACCTGCACCGGAGCTGTTGCAGTAGCTGCTTGTAGCAGGAGACATTTCACTTGTGGTGATTCGCTTGTTTCGCTTGGTGGTTGCGTGTGATTTCAGCTCTTCCTCTGAGGTCTTGGGTGTTAAGTTTTTTAACTTTTAGGTTGTCTTTTTTTTTCTTTTTCTCCCCTCTGCTGTGAAATGTTGTGTGCTTGTGGGTGTTCTGAGTTGAGAAATGTGTCATCCAAAGTCTGTGTACAGATCCAAACTCCCCCCCTGTTGTTCTTCCTTTGCAGAGTTTTGTCAAATCGTGAATTTCTAGAAATGTGCACAGCAATTTCAGCAAATACAAATTAACACTATGAGAGTGAATTTCAACACATTTAAAGAGTATATCGGTCCATAACACAGAGTGTTAATTTCACTCCTTTTAATTAGTAGAGTAATTGTTGACTCTTTTTGTAGTTAAAATGTAACACTAGTGTACAGTGTTAGACGTGAACTCCCTCACAGTGTCATTGTTAACTATACAGGTGCTGCCTCCACATTAACACTGTGAGGTGTAAATATAGTTATATACAAATATCTCAAAAATCACATCTAATACAAGCGGTCTGTTGTGTTGTTATTAACGTTTGGCCTCCAGCAGTGAAGAAGAACCAGTGCCAGTGAAACCCATCGTTATCCACAGTGCTCTACAGACGCAGGTCTTTTGAAATGAAACAGACTGACTGAGTCGGTTGAAGTGTTGCAGTGTGTGTTGGTTGGTCGGCTCGGTTGTTAGTGCCAGAGTTTGGTGCTCCACTTCGCTAACATTAGTCTTCTGGGTGACGGGTTGTGAAGTATTTACTAAATACTTCATAACCCGTCACCCAGAGGCCTGTAATACTTATTAAGCCTAATAGGCAATGATATTATCTGTCTACAGAAGAAGACTAAAGCGAAGCGATTATTTCTTATTTATGTAGTCTTCTTCTTTAGTCCTTTTCTTTGGTATTCTTTGGTCTTCTTTAGTCTTCTTTGGTCTTCTTTAGTTTCTTCTTTGGTCTTCTTCTTTAGTCTTCTTCTTTGGTCTTCTTTAGTCTTCTTCTTTAGTCCTTTTCTTTGGTATTCTTTGGTCTTCTTTAGTCCTCTTTGGTCTTCTTCTTTAGTCTTCTTTAGTTTCTTCTTTGGTCTTCTTCTTTAGTCTTCTTTAGTTTCTTCTTTGGTCTTCTTCTTTGGTCTTCTTCTTTAGTCTTCTTTAGTTTCTTCTTTGGTCTTCTTCTTTAGTCTTCTTCTTTAGTCCTTTTCTTTGGTCTTCTTCTTTGGTCTTCTTTAGTCTTCTTTAGTTTCTTCTTTAGTCTTCTTTGGTCTTCTTCTTTGGTCTTCTTTAGTTTCTTCTTTGGTCTACTTTAGTCTTCTTCTTTAGTCTTCTTCTTTGGTCTTCTGTAGTTTCTTCTTTGGTCTTCTTCAGTTCCAAAAGTGTCTTCTCTTCAACAAAAATTCCACGTTCATTAGCAGAAAACACTTTCTTTAGCGCTCCATTGCTCTGCAGACATGTGGGCTGGGCTCATTTACATCTGTAGTTTTAGTAAATACTTCACTAAGTTGAAGAACGAAGTTGTGGTGACGCAAACGCCCCTGATGGTAATTTGCGACAGGCTCAGTAATGCTGCCTTCAGATGGAACTTGTGAGCTCGTGGTTACGACATGGGAAGTTGCGTACATGATGCCGTTCAAGTGGTAAGTCGTGAGAACACCGCTACTAGGCAACAGCAACATGGACGCCAAAAGACTTCTCATTGTTCTCTTGACATTTTTCGCTTCTTTCCAAGAAATGTTGACTTACTTTCTATTTATATCAACATTTTCCTCAGACATATTAGAAAATGACGAAGAAAAACTATATAAAACTAAAATAACAATATTGTAATAACAATATTGTAACACCGAAAAATGAACTTCCATGGCCTCCACCATTTCTGAAAACCTCAGCAAATACATCACAACTCGTAAACTCTGAGCTTTCAGAAAATTTCCACTTCCGAGGTTGTGAATACCACAAGAGGGGGGTGTTCATATGGACTCTTCTCGTAAACACGGTAAACACGATAAACACGACCCCATTTGAAGGCACCATAAATATCCTCCCTGGTGTCACAGCCATGCAGGTTAGGAGTTGATCGTTAAACTTCACAGATTCAGAACACATCATGAGAAACCATCCCTGAATCTGTGTTTTAACACCATCTACGTCTTAAAAGATAAATGAATCAAACTAACTTCACTCAAACCAGAGTTAAATTAACTCTTCATAGAGGTTTGTGAAATGTTCTCATCAACACCATAAATGTAACTCTCTTCAGTTTTCTTCTTGAGTGTTTTTTTTTTTATTTAAGACTTTCCAGATCTAAAAATCTTCAAACTTTAATCAACTTGAGGTCTCTGAAGGCTTAAAGTGGCTTCTTGTGGGCCTCTCCCTGGCTCAAAGACACTTAGGAACTCCGTCCATAAAAGATAAGGAGGTCAGGATTTAAGCCGCAGTGAAGCACTTCTCTTCCAGACACAGTTGTGGAATTTTTAACATTGGCCATTCGGCGAAAGCAGCTCAGTAACACTGGAGTTTATCTAGCACCACATAATTGAGGCCATGCTGAAGTCAAGTGTTTTTCAGAGTAATGAGCGTTAGACTGTTTTAGTCTGGAAGGTAGATCCGCCTCACAACCCCCCCCCCCCCCCAACACCCACCCACCCACGCATTTGTTCAATTTTGTTCAATTTTCTTAAGTGCCACAGAGATATTCCTCAAAAATAAAAATAAAAACATTCTCAAATTGATTTTTTTGGGGGGTGGGGGGGTTAGAAAGGTGCAGATTTTACATGTTTTTAAGGGCTAAAGTGACAGCAGAAATGGAGATTTTAAAGGTAACTAATCCAATTACAGTTGAAGAAAATGTGGTTGCTGTGTTCAAAATGGAGAAAGGAAACAAGCTAATTGCGGCAGAAGAAAGCACTCAAATGACCCACGTTTACCCTGTCTACTAATGATCAACAAAGTATTCAATTTTTAGATGCGTTTGTCAGAAATTACACAAGCCTGTGGCTGAAATTTGGTTTGAAATTGGTAGAAATTGACAGATAATTTTATAAAATTAGGGGACAGAAGTTTGGCAGTGACTCTTCAAGAACGTAGGTTTGGTTTCAGAAGTGGGGGAGACAATGAAGTAAAAAAAAGTTGGTGTGGAGTTTGCAAGACATTTACTGGTCAGGGAGAGTCTAACAAAAGATGCCATGGAGTTGCATTATGTAGGATCCAGTGTTTATGGAACTGGATCTGCTGCACAGATTTCGACCAGTTAGTTTCCTTGATAAAGAGTAGTAGTAGTGCGAAGTATTTTTGGGGCATTTTATGCCTTTTTTAGAGTTGACATGAGAAATGACATGCAACCAAAGTCCCAAGCAGGACTCAAACAGAAGACATTGTGGTCCATGGTTGGTACCCCAACCCACACACCATAGAGCTGCCCCAAAAGAGATATATTGACTTTAAACAAAAAAATAATATTTTGGGGGTTTTTCATGTCTTTGTTAGAGGGTCAACAGCAGGAAGATGACAGGAAATGTGCGAAGAGAAAGATGGGAATGACGTGGAACAAAGGTCACCTGAAAGGCGACATTTGGCAGGTGAACAGTAAAAGGACACTATTTAGAGAAATTTTAGTAAGAAAATCAAACTGAAACAGTAAGGAAATTGTGAGTTTACCTATAGTGATAGTGGCATGTACTGTAGTTATTAGAAAAAAGATGTGATTTGGTGAGATTCAGCTTGGCTCTGTGCTGCTATAACACCAAAAGAGCTGGAACATTTTGTCTTATTTTATGATCTTCTTGCTTTTCTGCATGTTTGTGTTTACAGAAACACCTTCATGTTAGCGGTGTCAGTGTGGGTCACATGTCACAGCAGCGTTCATATTTAAAAAACACGTGTGAAGATATGTTAAGGTGTTAACTGAGTGAGGAAAAGAAACCTTAGTGTGTTAACTGGGTTATGAATAAGAACAGATTTTAATGTGGCTCAGGTGTTTTCCTGAAAAGTGTAGTGAGAGTGTTTGGTTTCACAGAGCTGAGATCATATTTCTGCTGTTCAGAGGTGGTACGCTGTGATACTTCACTGATATCAAACATTACTCCCAGTGAAGGCCAATTGGAGATAGACTGCTGGGAAATTTCTAAAATTACTATTCCAAATTTACAAGGTGGAGCGCTGCCACTGTTAGACAGTTTAGGGAGAGCCGCGGTGCGTAAACCATTTTAGTTCGTCTCCTGCTGTGATGCAATCTGTTACGAGCATCAGTCAAATCACCCTCTCTGTTAGAGGATAAGAAAACACAGCCGTCAGCCAAGTCGGTAAACTCGGTAAACATTATGGAGGATTCCCCAACCTGCATTTACGCTGCAGATCGAGCTGCAGCATTTCTGCTTTTTCAGAGGGAGGCTGCAGCAGCAGGGAAGCATTTAGAGAATACCTACAGGTACTTTTACACATAATACAGTTTTTAAAATATGGTCATTCGAGATCTTATTTTTACCATGTAATTGGAGGCTTCTTTTCTCTTTATGTCCACTTTGATTAATCCAGAACACAGTTAGAAGCACAGTCTGCTTCCTTTGTGCTTTACTGAACACAGATGAGCTTTATATCCCCAAATATTTAATTTCCTGGTGTTTTCTTTTTTCGTACTCTGCCCATTTATGGTTTCACAGCTTTCATAACAACTGCAGCAGATAGCAGGAATATCTTCAGAATAGATGGGTGACAAATCAAAGGAAAAACCTTGGATAAATGAGTGAAGAAACATAACAAATGCAGATGCTTCCACACAGGGTATGAGGGATCGCTGAAGGGTTTGATGAGTATGGAAATTGTGTGCTGTGGTCTTCACAGTCACCAGGCTCGTGGTGGAACAATACTACCACACTTCATGTTTGTCACCAATCTGTATGACTGAATGTTTACCATTCATTCATTTATTCATCCATTCATTCATTCAACAGGAACAATGAACAGTAACCTTGTGCTCACACATGCAAATACAAAGTGTCAGTCTCTTGTCTCTCATGAGCCTGAAACTTACAGGTGTGTCTAGTGTTAGGACATAATTTACATACTCAGCTCTGATTGGGCAGTTTTTTTTTCCAGTTGCCACAGTACTGGCACACGACAAATTAGTTCCTTTCCAGAGCAATGTGTTTCCACGCATCGTTTTACTTCTTCAACTCCCGGTATCTCGTTAAAGTTCCATTTTAGAGAATTGGGAAGTCGACCGTGACGATTAGCTGTTCCTAAATTTGAAGTACTTTCATGTAGTTTTGCTGGAGTAGAAACAACTCTGTGCTTCGGTCCTTGGGATTGGTTGTTGCAAGGTTGTCGCTACCAAGCTTCAGGGTATTTGCTATAAAGTTGAACCTTTTTCAACTTCCCTATATCATGCTGCTCGGTGTCCTATGGGAGTCTTTGCACAGTGGTGGGCACCGCCAGCAGGTTTTTAGCTATGCTAGTCTGTCGGTCGGTCCACACTGAAATACTGGTTCAGACATTCATGGTCCCCAGAGGATGAATCCGTTTAAATTTCTAATTTCTCCAACACTTTGGTTTATGACCAAATACCTGCAAAACTCCCATTAGCCTCAGCTGTACTTTGTGTTTGCTGCTAAATAGCAAATGTTAGCATGCTCATATGCTAAACTAAGATGGTGAACATGGTAAACATTACACCTGCTAAACATTTGGCGTGTTGTTAGCATTTAGCTCAAAGCAGCGCTGTGCCTAAGTACAGCCTCACAGAGCTGCTAGCATGTCTGTAGACTCTTAGTCTTGTTCGAGGTTCTGTGCAGAATGAAGCCCATATGTGTGAACAGGGCCAGAGTACAGTAAGTGCCACAGAACCAGCAAGAAGACTAAATCTACATGCAGCCCCCTTCAGGATGTTGAGGTCCAAGTGTTTCCATTCACAGCCAAAGGATTCTCCTTTTCGCATGATGCTGTCAGAAACCATGCAACAGTAAATACTCATTGCTGTTTTGTCACCCGGTACATACAGCACAACAATTCTGTACAACATGAATGAGGATTATTCTTCCTGCTTGGGGAAGTGGTGATACAACGTGACAAACGAGCAAAATCATAGCACACCTGTACAGTTTATTCTATCATCTCTTGACGATTGATTTGTGCAGAATTCTGCCTCTGTGTTGCTGTATTTTGACTCCAAGTAGTGTCCAGAAAAGGTCTTTTTTAGAACAGTTAAATTTGGCTTCTGAAACCTGAGATGTCCCGCTGAGAGACTGGAGACAGGGAGGGCGGAGAAGGGTTGAGGATGTCGAGGATGGATGGAGAGATGGGAGAAAGAGGATGGGAGGAGCAGAGAGGCTCTCTGATTTAAAACGAATGCTCCAACAATCCATTTGTAATGCAGGATTTTCCAAACAATTCCCCGATGACGGAGGTGGTCTAACAAAGAGAAAGAGACAAAAACGGCAGTGCAGCCATGAAATCTGTGTTATCAGAGCAGCTTTACTTGAGTTTTCTTGTAACAGTTTCCTTGTCTGAGTACAGTACTTTCTTCCTGATGCCAGTTCAACACTGTTTTCAAAGCAGTTTTAGTTGTTTTTATGTCTGTGTGAAGATTGGAGCTTGTTCGGGTTGACGCTGAACTCGACCCCACTCCTGCTCGCTTCGTTTTCCTCTCGAAGCACGAAACAATATCAGTGTAGAGAGCACAGAGGAGTGGGACTTGGACTGTGGCTCCATCTGTACAGTATTATCTATGTTGATTCCCCCTTTGTGAGCTTTCTATTTTGCAACAGTGCTGCATGAATTTTCCACAAAAATCCTCCTCAAGGGTCGAAACAACAGAAACAGCCGGACCTGGACCAAGTATTTGTGTGTATGCCTGAAGGAGAAATCCACCCTGAACACTGTTACACAACTGTTGGCAGAGTGCTTCACATGTTGGGGTCCTTTTAGCAGTTTGACGTATATTTATTCCTGCTGTGGATATTCAGCCAAACATATTCGATGTGTAGGGCTGGGTATCGAACCTCAATACTTTTTTGGTACCAACCAAATGTGTCCACAGTACAGAATATCAAAAACTCTACTGGTATTGGATGTTTTTTAGGCAAAGCTTTTGTACGACTGCCTGTGTTTAGATGACATTTAACATGTCAGAACTTTGGCTTCTTTTGTTAAATGAAAATTCTAGAAAAATCACATATACACATATCATATCACATATCTCAAAGGTATTGAAAGAAGTGGGTTTTTTTTGTTCTGGCACTGAAATATTGTAAACAATACCCAGCCCAATTGATGTGACATCAGGTCCAGATCTGATTCATTAATGGCAGAAAAACATTTCAGCAATCTAAAACATTAGATTTAGATTGAAGAGGAGCTTCTTTCTAGAGCATAGAACGAAGCACCTGCAGACATATAATCATTTTAATCATACAGTGAAGAAGCTGAGACAAAGATACAAGAGAGAGTCCAAAACAACTTTAGGAATAAGAATTGCCCAGTCACAGAGGTTAAAGTTATGTTGCTGTGCCGGTAGCTGGGCAGAGTTACACACTACATGGCCAAAAGTATGTGGACACTTGAACTTTACACCCATATGTGATTGATGAACATCTCAACCTGAAATCACGGGCATTAATCTGCTGCTAAAACAGCCCCCACTCTGGGATTTGCTCCCATTCAGACACAAGGGCATTAGTGGTCCAACACTGGTCCAACACTGAAGGTCTGGCTCGCAGTCAGTGTTCAGTTCATCCCAAAGGTGTTGGATGGGGTTGAGATTAGGCCAGTCATGTTCTTCCACGTCAAACTGGGGAAACCATTTCTTTATGGAGCTGGCTTTGTGCGCAAGAGCATTGTCATGTTGAAACATGAAAGGGATAAACACAAAGTGTTGACACAAAATTGGAAGCACACTATTGTCTAAATGTCACTGTATGCTGTAGCATTAAGATTTCAGTGCAACTAAGGGTCCCTGAAGAAACCATGAAAAGACGGTTGAGATCTTTGTTCAGTGTGTAAAGATGATTAAGTTAGATCAGACAGCTTTATTAATCCCCAGTGGAGAAACTCATTTGCCACCAAATCAACTCATACTGACAACAAACAATGTGGCCATAGCTGTTAAGTATTGTCGAACTATCCAGGAGACTCCAGTTCCTGTCTTCAGGAACATTGAAGTCACTGAGTTTAAAAGTTGGCTTTCAAGATCTAATTTGCTGTGGGCGAAATGCTTCCCTCAAATAAAGGCGAAGAGTTTGTGCACTCGTCACTGCATTTGATGAAAGGGATTCTGGGAAATTGAGTAAACCTGTAACAGAAGTAGAAATAGATGAGGCCAGTTAGGGAAAGCAGATTCACCAAAAAAAGTTAATTCCTGACGTGCGATGAACTCTACAAACTGATGCTTCCTAACAGTGTCAGAGAATCTTTATAAACTAGTAGATTTCGTAGTGTATGTGCTACATTCGTGCTCCCAGATTCTCTGTCTTCACCGTGGCAGCAGTGCAGCGAGCAGAGAGTGGGAGTTGTACCGAGCCTACATCTGTACGGCATTACACTTGTTAATCTTCTCTGAGAGGCCAGAGCCTGTTTTCTCTGTAACAACATCTTGATTCTCTCCAAGTAATTCTTCCCTGGGGGGTGTGAAGAGTTACAGCGGAGCAGCGGTGCATGCACACAAACTTTGATATCTTCCAAGCACTTCCTCCTGGGTCGTCGGGTTCAGGTTCAACCTTTGTGGTGGCAGCAGGCTAGCCGGTTAGCAGTGATTTAACAAACCGTCCAGTAACCAGAAACTCAGCCAGTGTTTTGGACAGTAGGCGGGTTGTGTGCTGCTGAAGTGTCCTTGAGAAAAGACTCTCATCATCTTATGAAGTCATGCAGGTTACCGTCTTTCAGGGAGTCAAGTCTCCTGGAAATTCAGGTGGTGCTGAAATGATTAGTCATCGATCTGTCCACAGAAGAGCTGAAACCGCTAACAATAATGGATTAGTTGATCAACTCAAGATTGACAACACTGGTGTAATTGTTACACATTTGCCAGTTAAAGCTTCTTAAAAGTGAAGATTTTCTGGCTCTTCATTTCAACTAAATATCTTAGTTTTGAGCAAAAAAAAC